>JAMPIV010001637.1:722500-755906 GCA_024509875.1 Oreohelix idahoensis
TTCCGTACTCTATTTTTGAAAAAGGAATAATATAGTCATATGGGACAACGACCCCTGTCTATGTAAAAAAATCGCACATGTTACGGAAACAACAATAAATGGAAAAACTTTGCTGCGGGGCGGACATCCGGAGTCTCAGGCTCGTATGACTGACAGTGGTGAAAGCCGAAAGGAAGCCACTGGCATGAAAACGGATGCCCCGACCGCAAAACACGAAACCAGAATTGGTTTTTGGAACGTCAGAACTATGAATGAGGCAGGAAAGCTGAGACAAATCACAGCAGAGATGAGGAACTACAAGATACATATCCTGGGAATAAGCGAGAGCAGATGGACAGGTAAGGGGAGAATAAAAACAGCTACAGGGGAAACAGTACTTTATTCTGGCAGAGAGGATGGTCAGCATAACGAAGGTGTAGCCATTATCCTGAAGAAAGGAATGGAAAGGTCTTTACTGGAATGGAAACCCATCAACAACAGACTGATAAGAGCAAGACTGAGAGGGAGGTTCACCAACACCACAATTATACAATGCTATGCACCAACAAACGACAGCGATGAAGAGATCAAGGACGAGTTCTATCAACAGGTACAAAAAGAAATGGAAACTACACCCAGGTACGATCTCATTATAGAAATGGGAGACCTAATTGCGAAAGTGGGAGCACACAATAACTATAACGAAAGAGTAATGGGGAAATGCGGCAGTGGAACAGCAAATGAGAATGGGGACAAATTAATAAGCTTCTGCAGTATTAATAACCTGGTCATTGGAGGAACACTTTTTCCACACAAGGAAGTGCACAAGTTAACATGGGAATCACCAAACGGACGAGACAGAAACCAGATAGATTACATAATGATCAATGGCAGATGGAGACATGCACTACAAGACGTGAAAGTAAGAAGAGGCGCAGATGTGGGAAGTGATCATCACCTAGTAGTAGCAAGACTGAAGGTGAAACTCAGAGCTGCTGGACCAGTTGCAGTCAAACAGAAAAGATACAACATCACGAAACTGAAGGATCCCCTCACCAGAAAAGCTTTCGTGGTCGACGTAAAGAGAAGATATGAGATTATCAAAAGCCAGGAAAGAACAGAGACCGATGATGTTGACCAGAGATTCAACACCATCTCAACAATATACAAGGAAAGCAGCAAGTCATACTTGGGATTCCAGGAAAGAAATAGCCAAGACTGGATAACACCAGATACGCTAAACACCATAGCGAAGAGAAAGGAAATGAAAAGAAAGAAAACAGAAGCTAAGTCTCCCAGATTAAAGGCAATATATAGTGAACAGTACAGTCAGCTGGACAAGGAAGTTAAACGTCAAACCCGTGCTAACAAAAGGACATTTCTGGATGACCTTGCGGGGCGGGCAGAGGGTGCGGCGCTGGGAGATGGGCGGGACACAGTGTGCGAAATGGCTTAGGTCGTCGGTGGAGGACGGGGTGCAAACAGTGTTACATTGGTGAGAGATGGGCACGGAGGTCTCATCGCGGCAGTTGGGGGACGGGAGACGGGATGGGCAGAGCGTTTCGGAGAAACTCTGGATAGGGTCCACCGGAGATGCGGTTGAATGTTCCTGGGGCTGAGGATGATCTAGATGTTAATACAGACGTTCCACGGGGGGAAGAGATCATCACAGCGGTCAAGGGATTGGGGAATGGAGGAGCTCCTGGTCATGATAACTTAGATGCGGAGCTGTTTAGGACGGACCCAGAGCTGGCGGCAGAAGTATTGGAGCCACTGTTTGCGCGGATCTGGAGGGCGGGGACAGCACCAGCGGAGTGGAGAAAAGGAATGGTTGTCAGGTTGCCCGGGAAGAGAGATCTTGCGGACTGCGATAATTATAGAGGAGTGACTCTTCTCTCGGTTCCCGGCGGAATGCTATGCAGGATAGTTGTACAGAGAGTCTCAAGGGCGGTGGACCACGGGCTGGGGAGGGGGCGGGCGGGATTAAGAGGGAACAGAGGATGTAAAAAAAAAAGGTAAAGGAACCCGTTACACGCCCATTGAGGCATATTGGGAATATGGTGTTAGGCCCATATTATCTTGACCGTCGGCACACGAGGGGTGATGTGGTCGGCATCACGCCGGCCGCCTTAACCTTCCCAGAGTAGCTCTGGTACCCATTTGGGGCTGGGTCGACCCAGGAGCCGTTTGTGGCCTAAAAATTTTCCGCCTCATCTGGGGATCGAACCATAGACCACTGCGCTAGGAAGCCAGTGCACTAACCACTATGCTACCGCGGCTCCTACAGAGGATGTGTAGATCATATATTTACCCTCGGGAACATTGTAGAGCGGTGCTCGGAGTGGCAGGGACAGCTGTACATTGGTTTCGTTGATTTTGAAAGGGCTTTTGGCGGTATACATGGGGACAGTTTGTGGAAAATACTGAGGGCTTATGGAGTTCCAAGCTGCATGGTGTCAATCGTGAAAAGCCTTTGTGCCAACTTTGCGTGTGGCGTTGGGCAGAGCGTCCTGGCCTTTGGAGTGAGGACGGGAGTGCGACAGGGATGCCCCTGGTCGGCCACTCTATTTTTGACAGTCGTGGACTGGGTGGTGCGCCGGACGGCGGAGGGCAGTGCAGGAGGAGTGGGATGGACTGCATTTTCTACGTTGGGGGATCTGGGGTATGCGGATGGCATTGCGCTGCTGGCGCATTCGCATCGACACATCCGGGAAGAAGCGGATAGACTTAATGAGTATAGCCAGCGGGTGGGCTTGGACATCAAGCTAAAGAAGACGGAGGTCATGACGCTCGGTGTGAGGAACCTTGGGCCCATGTCGGTAAGGAGTCGGCAACTGGGGCGGACAGATGCCTTCACATGCCTGGGATGCATAGTAACGCCAGACGGCGGAGCAGGCGGGGACATCAACAGCGGAGTGAACGGAGCAAGAACGGCCTTTTTTGGTCTGGACAACATCTGGGGGTCCTCTCGGTACGGCACGGGCACAGAGTTAGGATTGTATCAGAGCTGTGTGCTTTCTGTGCTTCTCTGTGGCGCGGAGGGCTGGAGAGTTGCAGAGAGGGAGGTGTCGAAATTGTCCTCTTTTCACACAACATGCCTAGGAAAAATTCTCCGAAACTTTTGGCCAAGTGCCATCGCCAACCAGGATCTGCTTGCTCGGAGCAAGCAAGAGGACATGCACACCATCGTAGCTGGCGGGCGCTGAGGCTGGGTTAGCCATGTCCTCGGGGGAGACCCCGGTGCCATCACGGGAACAGCTGTGCTATGGACCCCTGGAGGAGGGTGAGAGAGAGGCCGACCGGGAACAGCTTGGCGGAGGGCTGTGGAGGCTGGGATGCGGGGAATGAACCAGAGTTGGGGCACTGTACGAGGGATGGCCGCCGACCGAGCAAAGTGGAATCAATTTGTTGTTGCCCTACAAGACGCCACCAGGCGTAATGGTCACTGACTGCTTTGACGGTCGGCGGCTAAGGATCAAAGAAGAGAATGGGACAACGATTAGTCTAATGTAAGCAACTAATTTGCTACTTTGAAATTTTATGTTCCATTTTTACTTGACCGTTAAAAATGTTTATGATTTTATTCTTTTTTCCCCCTTCTAATATGGATTTTAGCACCTCCCTCATGTCGGCGCCCGTTGCGACAGCACCGCCCAAGAGCCGACTCTGGTTGGGGATGTAGAGAAGAGCTGTAAATAAGTCTTATAGACGGGCAAATTACAAACATGAACAATAGTATGCAACCCGTTTTACAAAGGAACAATACACTAGAAAAAAACGTGGCGTTCTGGCTTCTCTCTTCGTCAGCCAGTCACTAGCATGAAACAAGAACGACGGAAATAGAAAGGCTGAGGGTGAATAACAAAGAACACAACAAACACGTGGGAAAACTGATTAACAAGCATATAAAACATAATACACAAGAAAGAAATACCAACGCAAAGAAATTAACATATACCACAAAATAAGAACATAAGCGTAAGTAACCCTGTCAAAACATGGCAGGAAAAAATTATGCTTAGCTCTGTCTGCTGCATGCCTTAATGAAGGCATTAATTCTCCTGCGGTCACGAGGAGCATCATACACACACACACACCCACACCCACACACACACACACACACGCATACACACACACACACACACACACACATTATAGTCTTCGTACAATTTAAAATAAAAATTATTAAAAATACAAATGAACAGATAGCTCTGTGCAGTTTGTTGTATAATAAAATACATTATAATAAAAGTGGTGTTTTTTTTTTTCTTCACATAATTTAGTAAACTTCTACATGGTCACTATTTGTCGTACGAAGCACATGAAAACGGTATTCAATTTCCATCAATGTTCGATCTAACATCGCTTCATCAACGATGGCAATGACGTCAGTGATTCTTTCCTTAAGGTCGTTGATGCTCTGAACCTTAGTCTTATAAACGGTATCTTTAACATATCCCCCATAGCAAGAAATATAAGACAGTGATATCGGGAGAATGAGATGGCCATGGAATTGATCCTCCTCTTCCAATCCACCTATTTGGAAATGTTTTGTCAAGGAACCGGCGAACAGCTCGTCTCCAGTGAGGTGCTGTACCATCCTGCTGGAACATGATAGTTGGTTGGAGGTTTTCCAACTGTGGTATGACAAATTTCCTCAAAACGTTAAGGGGAGGAGCGGGAGATAAATTTTCCTCTAAATCGAAAAAATAACGATTTTGGGGTTATTCCATTTTCTGATACTTTAGCATCTCCTGAATCTAAATATAACATGATTAAATGTCAAAATGCATTCTAACAATATGTATTTTGACTTTGAAAAGGGTATGGTACAGAGAGATTTTCTCAAACTCGAGAAAATATGTCTAATTAGACATTGTTTCTTCCATAGCAACCGAGCTTACACCCCTACGTATTATACATCATTGGATTCGCCTAGATCTAGGGAATCCTGTGATGTAGTTAATTTATTTTGGTAAAAAAATTTATACTTTGTTGTTGTTTTGAAGAAGTGATGGGTGGAGAGCGGGCACTTAACAGCTGACCGTTATTGTCTCTTCTCGTTCCATCTTGGTCTACCCTGTTCATCCTGAAAATTGGTTATAATTGGGGTATTTAGTGTCATTTTATTTACTAATTTTTTACTCAATTTAAATAACTATTGTCTTTTGCATTTGATGATTTTTCTTTATATTAGTATATGTCCATTTTATTTTTATTTTTGTATTGTTTATAGATAACTTTTGTCCTTTACCCTTGTGTAGTGGTGTTGATGGTATTGGATGATGGTGATATTACTAAATGTAATTGTATGAGGCCAGCTGTGAAGGCTCCTGAGATAAAATGTAGTTGAGAATTGTCAGAAGGCCTTTCTTGCTACCACTACGACCTCACACTTAATTTTTTTTTAATGAATGTGGCTACGTAAAGTGTCTAGGGTTATGATATGTAGTGTGGTGTAATAGGTTATAGATATACCCACAGATATTTAACAAGACTAATAATATTAATAAATGTTAAAATACACTGAACTAACTCACGTGTGTAAAATTTTTGATAAAATTATATTACATTTATTTTGTTCTGGATCAATTTTTTAGGTTGACCAGAACTTAAAAGGATTTAGAGATTATGAAAGAAATGCATGGAATATTATATCATAAATGCAATAGTGTACATATATATGTACTATACTAGTTAGTTTTATTAAAATGTTCTAGTAGTCATCTACTTGGGAGGATAGTTAATGTTTGTGCTGTTGGGGTGGCCTCATCACACCTGTCTATATTGACTACACAGTGTCCAGAAAATGGTGGGAATTTTTATGGGGATATTAGTAACTACAAAGCGTTGGTGAATGTCCAGCAGACCAGAGGCTCACTCATCTTGTAGTTGTAGCTCTGGTGCTGAAATCAGGTGGTCCCACCTCTCCGTGCTGGCGGCAATAATGGTGGTCTCTGTCACAAGCACTGCACCGATACACTCGAGTAAAGTCACCAACTGAATAGACACTGCTTGTTTGACAACAGAAACTCACAGCTCTGCAATCAAAGTATGGGCCATGTGTCAAAATCTATTCTCTACCCACGTCTGGACACAACACTGACACAACAACCACATCATACAGACAGGTCAGATCTCTCTGACCAAACAGCACATTTACCATGGTGGTTTTACATCAGATAGATCCTCCCAGACTATAGATTCTGAAAAATATTTATTAGTTTTCTGCCCTAAAAGAGGATAGGTAATATGTTTCATTATTCTCAACACTTGATCTGTCTTGCCTAACCCTTGCTGGAGTTTATGTATATTGTTGGTCCCTAGACCCTGACTTGGGCGGGGGGTCTAGAGCAAATCCCTACTTGTTTGTAAGGCTAGATTTCGATATGGCAGTATCAAATCACTCAAACATGAAACAATATTCAAAATATATATAAAGAAATAATTTCAATCTTACCAGATTATGAATAAATAACACAGAATTGCTAGCAAAACTCAGCTGAGCTGCTGGCTATAGTATGGCGTCCCTAAACTTCTTTCCCTTTCTTTCATATGGAAATCACCACACTTTAAAATCTGTGTCTATCACTGAACAACTATTGAGAAATGACCCCAAATCCGCGTCTAAGCGCCGACAATATGCTTGTCTGTGGCCAATCACTGCCTAGATTTTTTTGAATTTCAAATTTCCTACACTAAAGTCATTTCAGTCATGCTTCAGTCAAGTATGGATGTTTATCTGTTAGTCTGTCCGTCTCTACTTGTGTTTCTACAAAAATGTACTTGATTTTTGAACCAACCTTTCTCTCCCCTCCAAAATTTTGTCGTTAAAAGTTATTTTTAGACACAGCCACCACAATATCCCGTCTCCTCCATACTAAGTAGATTTGAACACCTGCGTCTCGAGGTCGTGTTTTTTTGGGCAATTAGCGACACTTTTAGATTTAATACAGTCTGTCGATGATGTGAACAACACTGTCTTTTGTCATTATCTTCAATATTATCTATCCGTCTGTAAAATTAAGAACATATTAGTTCACTGCTCAGAATGGGCCATCCGGCCAGCTAATTTTTATATTCCTAACATTAATATTAAGAAAAAAAGTACTTTTTTAAATTTTGTAATATTCCAAACATCTGCGTTTTAGCCGCTGAATTCAAATCAAGGGCTTGGTATTGCAAAAGCGTCCAATAAATGACTGTGGCGTAACATATCTATGGTCCCTTCTGTCGAGTTGCTTACTTTTTATGTCAACTTGGGAAACGTGACTTTTCTCCGTTTCCCCCCCAATTGCGTCTCCTAAGCCTTTCTAGTCTCACGCAATCTTTCCAGTCATATTTTTTTCCTTTTTGATCCGCCGTTCCCCTCCTGTCTAGCAAGTCAATTATTATGGAGGATGATGACCCGCGGTCTAGGCGATCATGTACTATTCGCAGCCTACGCATTATGTTTTTATCCTTAAATGTTATCTTTGGAGGTATTTTACCGTTGTATCTCTGTCAATTTCACTACACCTTGTTTTTAATTTGTATTAGTATTTGTTCTTTTTGAGTTTTTTTTTTTAATACCTCGTTGTCTTTCCTTGTCCTATGAGTAGTTAGTAAGTTTTTTTTTTTTTTTTTTTTTTTTTTTTTTTTTATGATTTGTTAGTTCTTGTGGCTTAATTTCTATTTGGTTGAATGTCTTTTCTGAAGTACCCCGCTAAAATCGAGAATTTATAGGTTGCGTTTTTACCGATTATTTCCATATATGGAAATCGTCGGGCGTTCGTCGACATCGGCTTTTTCCGTGTTTGTAGAGCTCTCTATTCTAAACTTTTCATTAGCTGTGTGAATCCACGTGACTTGTAACTCCCTGTTTGCATGAATTTTTTTGTACCACTCGCGAATAGTCGAACGGGATGGTGGATTTCTTCCAAACTTAGTCCTGAATTTTCTCTGAACCTGCGTATCTGACTTTGGTTCAATAAAGGAGGATACACGATGTGCATTTTTTTGAGGTAATCCATTTTCAATTACTAGTTTTTATGCCACTCATTTATCAGAAACGACAAAAAAAAAAATAAAAAATTTATCAATTCAAAATTCGAAACTTAATCTTTATTATGCAACAAACTGCACAGAGCTATCTCGTCATTTGTATTTTTAATAAAAAATGATTAATTGCAGAGACATTATAACAGACCTATATATATATATATATATATATATATATATATATATATATATATATATATATATATATATATATATATATATATATATATATATATATATATATATATATATATATATATATATATATATATATATATATATATATATATATATATATATATATATATATATAAATATAAATATATATATATATATATATATATATATATATATATATATATATTTATATTTATAAAACAAAGCCTCGGGCTCGAACATTCAAATGTCCCTCTTAAATGCAGCTCAACAAAAGTAACCAATTGGTAACCTTCAGACTCCGCACAGGTCACAGCAGACAGAGATATCATCTTTTTAACAAGCTCAAGATAGGAACTACTGATCAGTTTAAATGTGGCACTCATAAAATGTCCGCTGTAGCAAAAGTGCCCAGCATATGAGGAACAGAGACAGAACATATGGCCGTCACCCATACCATTCCTGGACAAACTCGATGGCAGGAGAACTCGCCCTTTTTAGCACAGAGGGTACATTTTAGATTTATAAGAGGGTGACGGGCACCAACAAAATATTGCAACTTAATTATTTAAAAAAAAAAAAAAAAGGTTCACGTTTACAACGAAATCTACAGAATACTTATATAAAGCTGAGTAAACACATTTAATGAAATAAGAAATATCCAGGATTTAAAAAAAAAAAAATTGGATCTTCAAATCATTAGGCATTGCATGTCACTGGCCAACTTTCATAGTTAGAGGTGTATGTTCCCGCATGCAAACAATCATTCAGATAAGCATTAGCGAGCCGCGACCTGTAACTCGCCTTTGACAATGTTCATTATTTAAAATAATAATTTGCAAAGAAACGTGGAGCCAAATTATAAGTGTATATATCTATATATATCTCACATGCTGCACTTTTTAAGAAAGGGTATTTTGCCATAATGCTTAGACTGTAATAGTTGCAGCTCTGGAATATAACATAACTTTCTGTGTCTGTCGGCAAATGTTTTGTAACTTTCCTGGACCAACTAACCGCCAAAACTTGAGAAGTTTAGTAGAGGATGAAGCTATAATTTATCATCATGTAAACAAATTGTATATTTTTTCTTTTATCCGCGCGTGCACACAGATAAGTCTTGGCGAGCACTATGGTGCCCTCGGGTACCGCGTTGAATACCCCTGCTCTATGGGGATACCAGTAAACCCCAGTCTCACCATTGCTGTCTTTAAAGAAGTTGAAAATGTACGAAGAAAAAGAATAAATAAGACCTCTGACCTTTAAACAGCAATCCGCGGAGGTCGTTGGTTCTCTTAGGAGTCGCTTATCATGCAGAAGGTCGTGTCCAAGAACCGGGTCTGTTGTTGCCAAGGTGATGAGACACCCAGCAGGTATATCGTTGCCAGCATCTACCCCCATAGATTTTGGATCTGCGGTCCCCAGTTGTCGCGAAGTAACCATGTCGCTGGTGCTGAGAATTGTCTGGAAGGGAGCAGGAGGATCAAAGTCCATGGCATCAGACTGGCTGGAGATCGTTATCTTTGTGGTGTACACACTGACGTTAAAACCATAACTGATGGCTGACAAGGCGCCGGGCGCATTATGTAAGAGTTAAGTTTCCTAAAATAGCGCTGGAAATCAGGACAACAGACATGTCATATATTTCTTGACTTTTTGTTTTTCTATTATATAAGGTTTTAATATTTTGGTCCACAGGATAAGCCAAAAGTTTATTTCCTTAATTGTAAATTCTAAATATTGTATAAACAATAGAAAATCAACATTGCAAATAGAGATTAACTTTCTCCCCCCAAATCAATCAGAAGAACAATTTCTTGAAAACGGGAGGTTAAATTATATACTAATTATTTGATAATAGACATGCTGGTATAAAATAGTAGATTTAAAAAAAAAAAAGAAAGGCCTACCCGTATTTTGTAAGCAGTGTTGCCACTCTCAATTAAAAAAAAAACTAGATAGCGGCGACGAGCTATTTTGGTCGATTTTAGGGCTATTTGGCCAATTTTGACGAAATCTAGGTGGCGTTCTTCAACTAATGAAGGAAAATGACTAGATGGGACCAAAAAAACTTAGTCTAGGTGAATCCAGCTAAGAGTGGCAACGCTGATTGTTAGTGAGGGCTATTTGACTCGGGCAAACGCATTTCTGTGCGATAAGGTCAATAAACTTGTTTGACTCTTCAAGCTAACACTACTATGGGATAAGACCTCAGCGGTTGTCTGACTCACTGCAGGCTAACACTTCTGTGAGATAGCATCACCAAACTTGCCTAACTCACTGAAGGAAACTATTCAGTGAGGTAGCATCACCAAACGTGTCTGACTCAGTATAGGCTAAAATGTGTGTGTCATCGCGTTACCAATTGTCTGACTCACTTTAGGCTAATATTTCAATGGGATAAGACCACGGCACTCATTTAACTCCAAGTTAACATTGTTCCTTCCTTGCCTTTCGCGGCAAAGTTCTCGGGTTCAAAACCTGGTAACGACATACTCCAGTCTACCTAAGCCATAAAGGTGCACCTGTCTCAGCTCTTGAGTTTGAGAAAGCAAAGACAGCAAGGAACATAACTGATCACCCCGCCACATTAAACTCGGCCTAGTATTGTGAAGTCTGTAACACTTCTCTCCCCAACGACAGAATATACTATGGGATCTACCTTTACATTACCTTACCTTCCTTTAGAAAGTGTTGACTTCAGCACAACACTGACGCAGCGATACTAGCTACCTAACTTTCCAAGAACGTTTTTAACTAACTTTACCCCAACAACTGTTCCCCCATCATTATTCTCAGGTAACCAACTTAATATTTACACCCTTTCTTTGTTTTGCCAATGAGTTAATAGTAATTTTAACTAAGTCATATTGGCACGAGCGTCCTGTTGGCAGTGGTCTGCCCACCACTGTACCCAGTGATTTTACTTACTTTTTCTAACCCATGAGCGGTACGACTGTTAATGACCTTCACCTTCATCACCCTTCAACTCTCCAAGAAGCATAGGCCTTTCAAAATCGAAAGTCAAGACTTCCTGTCCTGTGCCATCAGCTCAAGGTCTTTCCATGTCTTCTTCATGCCCTTCATGTCTGTCTCCAGTTCTCTTCTCCGTGTATTCCTTGGTCTCCGTGACCTCTCTTACCCTGGGGATTTCAGAACAATGACTGCCAGGTAATGCTATCAACAGGTTTCCTCGATGTGTGTCCTATCCATCTCCAACGTCTTCTTCTCATGCTTTGTTCCACTTGCACTTGACTGGTTTTTGCCATCAGTTCCACAATTAGTGATCTTTGTCATGCCATTTCGATCATCCTATTCTACCCAATTCTTTCACTGATGAAAGTCTTGAGCTTCTTAGTTGTGACGCGATGTGGGATCTTGAGCTTCTTAGTTGTGACGCGATGTGGGATCTTGAACTTCTTAGTTGTGACGCGATGTGGGAACCTGACATTTGTGTTTTTGAGCCAAGTGTGTCTCACTGGCACGCGTGAGCCCGTGCTTATGAAGGACCTCTGTTATTGTGTCTATACATTTGTCTTTTGGTCTTTCCTGTGCTCCTTAACCAGATCTGCCACTTCTACTGTTGTAGGTCGGAATCGATCGGACTCCATTCTCATAAGATGGTCAAACTACTTTCATTTCTATCTGTATATGTATTTGGTACCACCCGTGTGTTACCGGGGTCAGAAAGGAGAGCAAAGAATAGTAACACTGTACCCTATCAGGCATGTCGTAAAAGGCGACTAAGAAGGGTTGGACACGGGACTGGTTACCCTATCCCGTAAAAAAAAAAAATTTTAACCATAAAACTTCAACAAACACTATGGATAAGTCAAATATGGAATATAAATCAACTCAGCCGCCCAAGACAGAAGAAGGTCCTCTGGAAAGGAGGCGCATGAAGCAACTCACAGAAAGCCAAAAGGAGTCTGGATTACCGACTAAAATGATGAGGAAAACATGGAAAGAACTTGAACGGATGGCACGTGACAGGAGGACTTGGTATGTGTTTGTTGAAGGCCTATGCTCCCTGGGGAGCTAAATGGTATTGATGGATTGATTGATTGATGTATTTGGTGCAGGACTTAGTCCCTACACTTTTTCTGATGTCACCATTTCTCATTATGTCTCTCCAAGTAACATTCCTGTCTTAAGTGTTTCATCTCGCACGATGTGATTGCCCTTTCCTGTGCTCTGATTAGGGACCAAAACTGGCACTGATAACAAAGAATTCTAAGGTGCACAGCTCGCACATTATCTAATAGCTCCCTTTGTATTTCGCAGTCTTCTAGCAATGACCAAAGTTCATTTCTACCTACTCTGTCAAAGGTCTTGTCCTGGTCTATAAATACTATGTTTTTATCACTGTTATACTCAATCATTCTTTCACTTAATTGTCTTAAGGTGAAAAAAAAAAAACGCATCAATACATCCCATTCCATTCCTGAATCCAAACTGGGCCCCACTCAATTGTGATTCGACAGTGGGTCTTATTCGTTGTTGTAATTAAGTGGTTTGACCATCTCATGAGAATGGATTAAACATATAAACTCACGTCTGTTGATTTTCTGTTGTCTAGTTTTCTAGTTCTTTATTTCTCACGAGTGCCTGAAAACATACCTTTATGTGTGTAATATTTATTCATGAGAATGGAGCCAGATAAATGACCACAACTCGCCTACAACAGTAGGTGGATCTGGGTTCAGAGCACGGAGAAGACCATGTGGCAGATGGATAGACAACATCATTGACATCCTACAACATCATTGACATCCTACAACATCATTGACATCCTACAACATCATTGACATCCTACAACATCATTGACATCCTACAACATCATTGACATCCTACAACAACATTGACATCCTACAACAACATTGACATCCTACAACATCATTGACATCCTACAACATCATTGACATCCTACAACATCATTGACATCCTACAACATCATTGACATCCTACAACATCATTGACATCCTACAACAACATTGACATCCTACAACATCATTGACATCCTACAACAACACGGGCTCACAGCAGCCAAGGCAACACACTTGACTCAAGAACGACACTATACTTCACGGCAGCAGTGGAAGGAGAAGGCAACGTAAAGCAGGTAACAAAGAGTTGTTAAGGATATACTTTTTATCAACTGCCATTTAGTTTCCATAGTGATATTCGGGTGTGTGAGCAGCGGTGACAACAGTAGGTCACTGCACTTGCTTTGCGGCATTGTATGTCAGTTTCTCTGTCAGGTTTTCCATTTTCTGTGAAAATGTGATAATAGCCAGACGCCTCCATGTCAACACTTTGCATAATTTACAGAAGCTAATTTGCCAATGTTACCCTTCGAATTCCAGAATATGGACTACCTGGTAATGCTATCAACAGGTTTCCTCAATGTGCGCCTATCCACTACCAACGCCTTCTTCTCATGTCCTATTTCACTGGCACTTGTCTGGTTCTTGTCATCAGTTCCACATTAGTTTTACATTTACGACTTAAATCGTTTCAAAATATTCTCCATTAAAGTAACGACGATTTTTAATTGTTGCTGACAAAAGTATAGTTTTACTGCTCTAAATGTTATATAGTGAAATGCGAAACAAAATGTGTCATTCATTTTTGTTGTCTGGATAAGAACCAGACAAGTGCCAGTAGAACAAGATATGAGAAGACGATGCTAGCGATGGATAGAGCACATATCGAGTAAACTTGTTGATAGTATTGCAAGGCAGCTAACACTGCAATGCAGTCATTTTTCTGATATCTCCAGGGTAAGAAATGTAGAGAGCGATCAAAGAACACGCTGGGAAGAGAAATGGAGACAGACGTGAAAGGGGTTGAAGAAGAAAAGGAAAGACCTGGAACTGATGGCACGGGACAGGAATACTTGGATTAGTTTGTTAAACTTCTATGTTCCATGGGGAGTTAATGGATTATGATGATGCCTATTGACTTACTATTGACTTTTATTGTAAAAGATGACTAAATATTACCGTGCTACACAGCTGACTAAACAGCATCTTCCCATCACTGTCAACAGATGACTAAATAGTATCTTCCCATCACTGTAAACAGTTGACTAAATAGTATCTTCCCATCAATGTTAACAGATGACTAAATAGTATCTTCCATCACTGTAAACAGATGACTAAATAGTATCTTCGATCACTGTAAACAGATGACTAAATAGTATCTTCCCATCACTGTAAACAGATGACTAAATAGTATCTTCCATCACTGTAAACAGATAACTAAATAGTATCTTCCCATCACTGTCAACAGATGACTAAATAGTATCTTCCCATCACTGTAAACAGATGACTAAACAGCATCTTCCCATCACTGTTAAAAGTTGACTAAATTGTATCTTCCCATCACTGTAAACAGCTGACTAAATTGTATCTTCCCATCACTTACTCGTTGATAATGCCTTCCCCTCGTTATAATTTACTGACTTTATACAGGGTGTCCATAAAAGATTGTACCCTTTTAAAAAAATGTATTCTCGACCCCATGACGTGGTACGAGGATGCTTTCTATCACAAAAGTAAGATAATCTCTGCAAGTTTTTAAGCATACCTTACAAAGTCTCAAAAAAGTGCGAATGCGCGCAGCGGGTATTTCAGGTGAAACTTTCGCAGTTGAGTTGCAACCTGTAATTGTAACATGTCTCTCAACACACTGGTCAAGTAGGTGAAAAAAAAAGAAATAGGTACATTCTTTTTTACTCTTTGTACGGTATGCTTAAAAACTCGCAGAGATTATCTTACTTTTGTGATAGAAAGCATCCTCGTACAACATCATGGGGCCGAGAGTAAATTTTTTTAAAAGAGTACAATCTTTTATGGACACCCTGTATATATTGCTATCTTCTCATTTCTGAAATAAGTAGACTTTAACAAGCTGTTATTTTCTCTCTATCTCTGTACTAAAGCTGACTTACTTAAATTACTGTATTCTCCACATCTCTGTACTAAAGCTGACTTACTTAAATTACTGTATTCTCCACATCTCTTTACCAAATGTGGCTTACTTAAATTATTGTTTTTAACCACATCTCTGTACTAAAGCTGACTTAGTTAAATTACTGTATTCTCCACATCTCTTTACCAAATGTGGCTTACTTAAATTATTGTTTTTAACCACATCTCTGTACTAAAGCTGACTTAGTTAAATTATTGTATTCTCCACATCTCTTTACCAAATGTGGCTTACTTAAATTATTGTTTTTAACCCCATCTCTGTACTAAAGCTGACTTACTTAAATTACTGTATTCTCCACATCTCTTTACCAAATGTTGCTTACTTAAATTATTGTTTTTAATCACATCTCTGTACTAAACCTGATTTAGTTAAATTATTGTTTTCACCACAGTCTCTGTACTAAATCTGACTTAGTTAAATTATTGTTTTTTACTGTTTCACCACAATCTCTTTACCAAAGCTGACTTAGTTAATTTACTGTTTCAACACATTCTCTTTACCACAGCTGACTTAGTTAATTTACTGTTTCGCCACAATCTCTTTACCAAAGCTGACTTAGTTAATTTACTGTTTCGCCACAATCTCTTTACCAAAGCTGACTTAGTTAATTTACTGTTTCGCCACAATCTCTTTACCAAAGCTGACTTAGTTAATTTACTGTTTCGCCACAATCTCTTTACCAAAGCTGGCTTAGTTAATTTACTGTTTCGCCACAATCTCTTTACCAAAGCTGGCTTAGTTAATTTACTGTTTCGCCACAATCTCTTTACCAAAGTTGACTTAGTTAATTTACTGTTTCGCCACAATTTCTTTACCAAAGCTGACTTAGTTAATTTACTGTTTCGCCACAATCTCTTTACCAAAGCTGACTTAGTTAATTTACTTGTTCGCCACAATCTCTTTACCAAAGCTGACTTAGTTAATTTACTGTTTCACCACAATCTCTTTACCAAAGCTGACTTAGTTAATTTACTGTTTTGCCACAATATCTTTACCAAAGCTGACTTAGTTAATTTACTGTTTCGCCACAATCTCTTTACCAAAGCTGGCTTAGTTAATTTACTGTTTCGCCACAATCTCTTTACCAAAGCTGACTTAGTTAAATTATTGTTTTTTACTGTTTCACCACAATCTCTTTACCAAAGCTGACTTAGTTAATTTACTGTTTCGTCACAACCTCTGTACCAAAGCTGACATAGTTAATTTACTGTTTCGTCACAATCTCTTTACCAAAGCTGACTTAGTTAATTTACTGTTTTGCCACAATCTCTTTACCAAAGCTGACTTAGTTAATTTACTGTTTCGCCACAATCTCTTTACCAAAGCTGACTTAGTTAATTTACTGTTTCGCCACAATCTCTTTACCAAAGCTGACTTAGTTAATTTACTGTTTTGCCACAATATCTTTACCAAAGCTGACTTAGTTAATTTACTGTTTTGCCACAATCTCTTTACCAAAGCTGACTTAGTTAATTTACTGTTTCGCCACAATCTCTTTACCAAAGTTGACTTAGTTAATTTACTGTTTCTAATTTACTGTTTCGCCACAATCTCTTTACCAAAGCTGACTTAGTTAATTTACTGTTTCGCCACAATCTCTTTACCAAAGCTGACTTAGTTAATTTACTGTTTCGCCACAATCTCTTTACCAAAGCTGACTTAGTTAATTTACTGTTTCGCCACAATCTCTGTTCCAAGACGGAAAAGGTAGTCTCATATCAAATATTGCCGTAGGGGAGTGAAGTGTTAGAGACTTGACGATGTTAGATCCAGTTTTTGATGCACGTGTCCAGTTCCTTTCCTCGCTACCTGTGACTTACTTAACTCAAGAGCAGAGTCAGGTACCCATTTACAGCAAGGTATATTGAATCGTGACGCCACCAGGTTCGAACCCATAATCCAGTAACTTTGCCGCGGGAGGCTAACGTTCTAACCACTCTGACTTGGATTTTTATTTCCATCGCTGTACTTTATTTAAGTACTCCCGATTGTTTTAATTGTCTCAACTTTCTATCACTGCTGTTTGACGTACTTTCTTAAAGCCACTTCACTACTGTATGACACTAACGAGCAACATTGTATGCTGGGTAAGCCACTCACGTCTGTTGTTTTTCTGTTGTCTAGTGTTCTACTTCTTTATTTCTTACGAGTGCATGAAAACATACCTTTATGTTTGTCTAATATTTATTTAACATTGTATGCTGCCTTCATGTGACGGTATTAGACATATTACTTAGCTGGACATTGCATAGTGATGTCTGCTACCTTTGCCGAATACCGTCCCCAACCAAAAACTGCTCACTCGGAGCAAATCAAAAAGATATGCACACCATTGTAGCGGGTAAACACTGGAACTGGGTTGGCCATGCCCCCCCCCCCTCCCCCAGAAGAGACCACGACACTATCACAAAAACAGCCATGCTGAGGACCTCAGAGGGAAGGCGGAAGAGCAGCCAACTAAAAACAACTTGGCGGAGAACTATGAAGACAGAGAACTATGAAGAATGAGAACTATGAAGACTGAGAACTATGAAGACTGAGAACTATGAAGACTGAGAACTATGAAGACTGAGATGTAAAGTGTGAATCAGATTTGGAGCATTGCACGAAGAATGGCTACCGAGTTAGCAAGATGGAGACAATTTGTTGCTGACCTACAAGACGCCACTAGACGTGATGATCACTGGTTGCTTCGTCAGTCAACGGGAAAGGATTCAAGGAGAAGCTTATCTTTACATTAAAGCTGCTTTACTTAATGTTTCTCTCCTCTGAACATTGTACTCACGTGACGAGCAAACTACAATCGCCTATCACCGAATATAGGTCACTTACTTAGTAAACATACTGTGTTGACGTATTTCATGAGGCAATCTTCCCATCAGCCTAGTAAGCCAAATTTGTTATCTTCCCATGGTTATAATTATGAATGGTTGACTGTATAAACTTTAGGTGAGGACACCCTTGTATCTTCGTGATCACGCAATGAATTTACTTAAAGCAATGAAGCAAACGTGTGGGCCGTCACAAATATTAACTTGAAAATGGAGAACAATTTAACAATCAGGTGTTATATATAATATGTAGGCACTATATTGTAAAAGGTGACTATTATAAGGCTTGCAGCTTCATCATACAAAAGAAATTGTAAAGGAATTCACCGTTGCAAGCGCAGTATTATATTACTAATAGAAAACTAGTTATCTAACAATTACCTTACAAAGTAGACTAACTTCGTGTCACTTTTGTCCTACTAAATAAAAACTTATGAATTCTTAACACATAAATTTCTCCACCCTACCATTATTGGTTTGCCTTTAAGAACACGAGCATTCATCTAACAGGCTGGTTGGTTTACGATTACCTCCTTTTAGGGCCCTTTGATGGTTTAAATAGGGGACTCGAGCGTTTCCCTGGCACACGTCAGTCAATTTCGTTTGCAAAACAGATGGACTCATTCTCATAAGTTTTCTTTACTATAGTTTTTGTTATCTTTTCTCCCCCCACTGGATTTGGATTTACCAGGGCCGTGGGCCACCCCTTAGCATTTCACATCCCATTTCGTCTCGCCACATTACACGACTCCGCCCGCCCTTGTTGCTGTCACACACACACACATGTGCGCGCTACCGTCGCAAGGGCTAAGCCCCGCCCAGTTAAAGGGTTAAAAATGTGTGACAGGCGACGGTGTCTCCGTTTCATTGGTAGATTTCAACAGGGAGTGATTTAATCTTTCAAACTGTCAGGGCATGGTGGAAATTAGAAAGTTTTGTGGCGTGAACGGAACCGATGCTGACATTGATTCAATGAATTAAAAAAAAAAAACAAAACAACCCCACGGTCTTATCGTGGAAATGATCAGATCGAAGTAGCTTGTACAAGCGAAGAAATGATGACTGCTTCCGACAAGGAGGCATTACTAGTAGATTTTTTTTTTTAAATTGTGATTACCTCCCCTGCCAAAATCCTTCGGTTGGGGAATCATTTCTCTTGGAACACACAATCTAGCTTTTTGCTTTCTTTTGTTCTTTATTTTTTTAAGCGTGGCGCAAACCTTTCAACCATTATCCATATAAATCAGTATCTTGGTTATATCGTAATGCCTTCTTTTAGTGTTTATTTGACATAGATGTGCTTTATTTTAGTCGGCAAAACTGAAAGACATTCCCATAGCAGATATGGGAGTGAAGTGTTTGAGACTTCACTACACCTGGTCCAGCATAGAAGGGTTGGGCGTCCAGTTCCCTCTCTTGATGTCTTATCCTGCCCTGACTCAAGAGAAAAGTCAAGTACCCATTTGCAGCTGGGTAGAGTGGAGTATGAGAATACCGTGAATCATAACCCGGTACCTTTGGCTCGAGATACCAGAGCTCTAACTGTTCTGTATTATTGTTATGTGAATGTGCTTTGTTATTATTGTTGGTTTTATCGCAGACAGCGTATAACAATTACAATTCTATGTCGTGAATTGTTCTCTCTTTTTATCCTGGCATGTGCTAAATTGTGGCGTTTTGTTGTTGTTGTTTTTTTTAATCTTCTTCTTCGAGTACTATGCCTAGTGACGTAGGAGATCATCCCTCTCTACAGCTACTTGTCTCCAAGACAATTTATCAATTCTGTTGTTGACTTTTTTCAATGCCAAGATGTCAAACTGTTTTTGTGATAAATTGCTTTAATAATTTTTGTAGTAGGTCTACTTATGAGGATTCGTTGCCAATCCAATTTTCTACACTCATTTCTATTTTGTAATTTTACAAACTTGCTCAGAAATTGGCCAACATTTATTTCGCGGTAAAGGCTTTCTTTAGACTAGTAAACTACAAGGTCACTGAAAATTATTCCTAGTAACCGTTCCTTGGAGTGCTAATATAACAAGGGGATGTCACTCTCTATAATTTCCTAGTCTAAAAGAACTTTGACCTACTCCTGGTTTTACATAGCCACGATTTTCTGTCAGTCCCATAATGAGTTATTGTTTGGGGGCGGGGCATTATTCTGTCATGATTTTTAGACTGTGGCAATCGTCTTTATCTTCTGTATTCCCGATACAGTGACGTAACTATTGCCTGGATGGACCGAGCATGTGCCGTGGGCCCCAGCCCCGAGTTGGCCTCGGAAAGTATTGGTCGTAAGACATCCAAACAGATGACGCCCCAATTTATTTGATTCTTAATATTAAGTAAAACAAAAAAAAATGTTAATACTTTTTTTGTTAACAAGTAATTATTAAGTAACTAAGGTCAAAGTAAAGGATACTGCCGTAGGGGATTGAAGTGTTAGAGACTTCACCAAACTAGGTCTAGCATTAGCATTGAGAGGTAGTGTGACCAGTTCCCTTCCTCGCAGCCTTTTCCTTCCCTAACTTAAAGCCAGGTACCCATTTACAACTGGTTAGGCCGGAGCGTGATTCGAACCCCGAACCTCCGCGAGAGGCCAGCGCTCTAACAACTCTGCCAATCGGACGCTCATTAAGTAAGCAATGTACATTTTTCATGTAGATTTTCCGCTTGCTTGTTTTTGGTTGCTGAACATAATAATGAGGACTGTTACTTACTGTGTGCCAGTTGGCCACTTGCATTGTAGTTACTCAATGACACCGATATTTAATTACAAAATTTTTTTTTACTTTACTTTACTTAGTCGTTCCCCTTCTACCGTGAGGTGTAGAGGTTTGGAAGAGAGAGCGCCAGACTATCCTATCGGCTGTCTTCCTCCTGGCCTGGTTCCATTCTCGTCCTCGGTCCTTCAAAGATTGTCTAATGTTGTCCTCCCAGCGGACTCTGGGTCGTCCTGGGGGTCTGGATCCTTGGCTCTTTGTTTCCCATGCTTGTCGTGGTAGCCGGTCTTCTCCCATTCTGCAGACATGGCCAAACCATCTTAGTTGGGACTGTTCTACTTGGGTCTGCAGGGGGTAAATTACAAAATACAAACACAAAATAAATAAATAATCATAATCATACAAATTGATCATGAGTCAGTTTTATGATTAAACGATACACTGAAAGCACTGATCGTTTCGGGCATTAATCCGTCGTCAGCCACATTCACAAACAGGAGACAAAGTAAAAAGATATAGGCTTGTTAAGAGAAAAAAGACAAAGGCAGTGTAGTGGATTTGATGGTACTGTATGGTTGTGATATTACCTAGTGTGATGCATGAGGTCAGCTGTGAAGGCTCCTGAGATAAATGTAGCTGTGAATTTACAGAAGGCCCTTCTTGCTACCACTTACGACCTCACACATATCTTTTTTTTTTTTTTTTACTAATGAATGTGGCTACGTAAAATATCTAGGGTACTGAAATGTCAGGTGTTGTATTAGTATATACAAACACACACAGAGATATTTAATAAGTCTAATAATATTAATAAAATTTATAACACACTGAACTAACTCAAGCTGTTTAAAATTTTGATATTAAATTTTCTTTAAGTTTATTTGTTCTGAACCAAGGTTTTATTTTGGTCAGAACATATGAAAGGTTTTGAAATTATGAATGAAATGCATGAATATATGGCGTAATAAATGAAAGGTGTGTACATATGAATTTTACAAGACTAGTTAATATTACTACTGTTTATATTTGTAATTTATCTGGGAGAACGATTAATGGATGTGCTGTTGGGGTGACTTCATCACTGCCAGTCTATGACTACCAAACATTGTCCATTTTCTGATGGGAGGAATACAAGTTTATTTCCCAACATGGTATGTTCTAGTTGATGGGAATATAGTTGGTGTTAGTTATTAAATAAGTTGGTGAATGTCCAGCAGGCCAGACGCTCACGTATCTTTGACTGAGTAGTTCTGGTGCTGGAATCTGGTGGCCCCACCTCTCCGTGCTTGGGGGCAATATAGGCTGCTCTGCCAAAATTTTAGACTGCACGGGTCCACACTTGTATTTTTCAACATAGCATTTGACACCACTTTGGTGCCAAATAAAAAAAAAACTCAGTTCTGAAATAAAAGTATTGGGTCATGTGTCAGAACTCTACCTCCTGAGCCACTTCTACACTCAACACTACACAACAACACCACATAGACGGGGTCAGATCTCTCTGACCATACAGCACATCTTACCAAGTTGGTTTCACATAGTATAAGTTCCCCAAGACTACATATTCTGAAATATGTTCATTAGCTTCCTGCCATTGAATAGGATAGGTGATATGTTCCACTGATCTCAACACTTGATTCGCCCTTCATAATCCTTGCTGGCGTTTATGTATTTTGTTTGTCTCTAGACCCTGAACTGGGGCTGGGGATCTAGAGCGAATCCTTACTTGTTGTAAGGGATAGATTATGATATGGCAGTATCAAATCACTCGAAACATTAAACAATATTAAAATATACAAAGAAATACTTTCAGTCTTACCAGAATTATGAATAGAGAACACAGTTATATGCTAGCAAAACTCAGCTGAGCTGCTGGCTCTAGTATGGCGTCCCTCTAAATATTGCAATTAGCTTCTGGGAATCACACCACTGAAGAATTACTGTGTCTACTACTGGACAACTTATGATGAATGGCAAAGATGCGCGTCTGAGCGCCGATAATATGTTTATCTGTGGCCAATCACCGCCTTTTTTTCCTTTTCAAATTTCAAACCTCCTACCAAAAGTCAATTCAGTCATACCTCAGTCAAGTATGTATTATTGTCTGTTGGTCCGTCTGTCTCTACTTGCGTTTTTTACAAAAACACACTTGTTTATACATGCATTTCCTACACGAATCTGCCTCTAGAGTTATTTTTAGCCACAACTTTCCACTAATTCCCCCTCCCTTTCATTCATCTAGATTTTAGCACTTGAGTCTCAAGGCCGCAATTTTTTGAAAATTAGTGACATGTTTTTGTTTCAATGCAGTCGCTCGCTGATATGAACAACACAGTCTTTTGTCAATATCTTCATTATTATCTATCCGTCTGTATAAATGAAAGCATATTATTTCTCTGCTCAAGATGGGCCATCCGGCCAGCTAGGTTTTATATTCCTAACATTATTATTAAGAAAAAGTTACTTTTCAAGGTTAGTTGTTTTTTTTTTTTTTTTTTGAAATATGTTCGAGCATCTTCTGTAATGCGTTTGCCGCTGAATTCAAATAAAGGACTAAGTATCGCAAAAGCGTCCAAGAAATGACTGTTGCGTATAATAGCTAAGGTCCCTTTTGTCAATTTCTTTACCTTGTGTCAACTTGGGGACGTGAATTTTTTTTCCTTTCCCCACCAATTGCGTCTTTTTAGCCTTGCTAGTTTCAAGCACGTGTTCAGTCATATTTTCTTTTTGATCTCCGTTCTCATCCCGTCCCAAGGGTAAACGTTTTGCCTTCACGTCTAGCAAGTTAGTTTCCATGGCGGGTGGTGACCCGCGGCATGGGCGATCATGTCTTCTAGTAGCTTACGCATTATTTTTATCCCTACATTTTATCTTTGGAGATATTTTAACGTTGTATCACGGTTAATTTTATCACACATCTCCCCACTTGAAAACATGCCTACGGCAAGTTCCAAAACCAGTGATACACATAGATAAAATTACTCCTCACGCCTGCCACTACTCTAATTTTGATCACAGGGGTGACGACTGAGGAAATCTGCACCGACATTCAATTGCCTGGGATATATTGGATACTAAACTGATAAGGTTGAAGCAATAAAGACCACCTCAGCAATCTTGCGTTTTCATGCTTAGCCTGAGATAAGAATACGAGGGGCTGATGATCCGTCTGGACCACAAAAGTCCTACCATACAGATAGATTTGAAACTTCTTTATTGCCCAGATTAACGCTAAACATTCTTTTTCGCTTGTGGAATATCCTTGTTCCGCCTTATTCAATTTGCGGCTTGCATAAGCGACTGGGTTCAGTTCCCCATCAGGTGAAGATGATCTTTGCAACAAAGCCGCCCGAGTCCTACATTACTTGCATCTGTTCTTACGACAAAGTCCTGTGTCAAATCAGGCAGTTTGAGAATAGGCTTGCTAGTGAGTTTTTTCCTTTAAGTCTTGGAACGCTAATTCACTTTGCGCAGTCCAAATAATTTTATCTGGAAGTCCCTTGCGAGTCAGATCAGTCAGAGGAGCACAAATAGAGTTAAAATCTTTGATGTATTTTTGATAAAATCCGCATAACGACACGAATGATCGCACGTCCTTTTTTGTTTGTGGTCTAGGTGCTCTCTGCAGTTTTTCCAAGTTCTTGGGATCAGGGGTCATGTTACCCTGATATACAGTGTGTCCCAAGAATTCCAACTCTTTGCATCCAATACAACATTTTGTTGGCCTAGCAGTTAAGTTCGCCTCCCTAAGCCTATTAAATAACATTTTTAGGGAGTCAATGTGTTCTTCAAATGTCTCTGTGGCGACGAGAATATCATCCATGAAATTCGTGATACATGGGTTATTCAGGGGATCCAACAATTTGCGCATCATCCTTGAAAATACACTCGGAGCATTTTTCAGTCCGAATGGTAGCATGTTGAATTCATAATGTCCTTCCGATGTGCTGAATGCTAAATAAGGTCTCACTTCAGGCTTCACTGGAATCTGGTAATAGCCTTTACTAAGATCCACCTTTGAAAAGTATTTTGCCTTGTTTAATCTGGCAAATAACTGTTTTGTGTCTGGTAATGGATCCACTTGTCCTTCTGTGACAGCATTCAGTTTCCTGTAATCTATGCACAGTCGGTGTTCCCCAGACGGTTTCCTCAACAAAACGACACTGGAGCTAAAAGATCATTCACTGTGTGAAATAACCTTTTCACACAGTGCTCCTTGGCTGAAGGAAAAAATTTAAACCTTATCTTTTACCCTTCCTTGACAGTGCAAATTAGTTTGGGGTTTATCCATAATTAACATATGTATCATTACATATAAACACTACGAGTATCAAAACTATGGTTGAACAATTACTCTTTCGCTGCATATATAATTCCATAAAAAACTTTTTCTAAAGGTCAAGGCTTTTAATGGACATTACTTAAAGAACACCGTTTTCATGAAAACAGGTTATTTGCCCAGGATTAAAGTCAAGGGATAAAATACTTTTCAAAAAAGGATCTTAGTAAAAAGATACTATTACCTAAAGAATTCCAGTGAAGCCTCATTAAGTGTATGAGACCTATTTTGTGGCATTGTAGCACATCGGTTTGTAATAGGCATACATTTAAAGTAAGGACATTATGCAATTCAACCTTTTAGCCCCATTCGGAACTTTGGAAAAATGCTGTCACTCTCCGAGTGTTATTTTCAAGGCACTTATACGTTTTTGATTGCAAATCGTAAAATTGGTTATGGAGATGGACTTGAATAACATTCCATTGTATAAAAATGCTCGTAAATTTGCATGGATGATGATATTAACGTCGCCACTAGAGAGACATTTGAAGCCACAAGATTTTGATGAAACATTGACGCTCCCTAAAAATGTTATTTAATAGGCTTAGGGAGGCGAACTTAACTGCTAGGCCAACAAAATGTTGTATTGGATGCAAAGAGTTGGAAATTTCTTGGGACATGCACTGTATATCAGGGTAGAAACATGACCCCTGATCCCAAGAACTTGAATCCTAAAAAAACTGCAGAGAGCACCTAGAAACAAACAAAAAAAGGATGCGATCATTCGTGTCGTTATGCGGATTTTATCAGAAATACATCAAAAATTTTAACGCTATTTGTGCTCCTCTGACTGATCTGACTCGCAAGGGACTTCCAGATAAAATTATTTGGACTGCACAATGTGAACTAGCGTTCCAAGAGTTAAAGGAAAAACTCACTAGCAAGCCTATTCTCAAACTGCCTGATTTGACACAGGACTTTGTCTTAAGAACAGATGCAAGTAATGTAGGACTCGGGGCGGCTTTGTTGCAAAGATCATCTTCACCTGATGGGGAACTGAAACCAGTCGCTTATGCAAGCCGCAAATTGAATAAGGCGGAACAAGGATACTCCACAAGCGAAAAAGAATGTTTAGCGTTAATCTGGGCAATAAAGAAGTTTCAAATCTATCTGTATCGTAGGACTTTTGTGGTCGAGACGGATCATCAGCCCCTCGTATTCTTATCTCAGGCTAAGCATGAAAACGCAAGATTGCTGAGGTGGTCTTTATTGCTTCAACCTTATCAGTTTAGTATCCAATATATCCCAGGCAAATTGAATGTCGGTGCAGATTTCCTCAGTCGGCACCCTGTGATCAAAATTAGAGTAGTGGCAGGCACGAGGAGTAATTTTATCTATGTGTATCACTGGTTTTGGAACTTGCCGTAGGCATGTTTTCAAGTGGGGAGATGTGGGATAAAATTAACCGTGATACAACGTTAAAATATCTCCAAAGATAAAATGTAGGGATCTCCAAAGATAAAATGTAGGGACAAAAATAATGCGTAAGCTACTAGAAGACATGATCGCCCATGCCGCGGGTCACCACCCGCCATGGAAACTAACTTGTTAGACGTGAAGGCAAAACGTTTACCCTTGGGACGGGATGAGAACGGAGATCAAAAAGAAAAATATGACTGAACACGTGCTTGAAACTAGCAAGGCTAAAAAGACGCAATTGGTGGGGAAAGGAAAAAAATTCACGTCCCCAAGTTGACACAAGGTAAAGAAATGGACAAAAGGGACCTTAGCTATTATACGCAACAGTCATTTCTTGGACGCTTTTGCGATACTTAGTCCTTTATTTGAATTCAGCGGCAAACGCATTACAGAAGATGCTCGAACATATTTCAAAAAAAAAAAAAAAAAAAACAACTAACCTTGAAAAGTAACTTTTTCTTAATAATAATGTTAGGAATATAAAACCTAGCTGGCCTGATGCCCCATCTTGAGCAGAGAAATAATATGCTTTCATTTATACAGACGGATAGATAATAATGAAGATATTGACAAAAGACTGTGTTGTTCATATCAGCGAGCGACTGCATTGAAACAAAAAATGTCACTAATTTTCAAAAAATTGCGGCCTTGAGACTCAAGTGCTAAAATCTAGATGAATGAAAGAGAGGGGGAATTAGTGGAAAGTTGTGGCTAAAAATAACTCTAGAGGCAGATTCGTGTAGGAAATGCATGTATAAACAAGTGTGTTTTTGTAAAAAACGCAAGTAGAGACAGACGGACCAACAGACAATAATACATACTTGACTGAGGTATGACTGAATTGACTTTTGGTAGGAGGTTTGAAATTTGAAAAGGAAAAAAAGGCGGTGATTGGCCACAGATAAACATATTATCGGCGCTCAGACGCGCATTTTTGCCATTCATCATAAGTTGTCCAGTAGTAGACACAGTAATTCTTCAGTGGTGTGATTCCCAGAAGCTAATTGCAATATTTAGAGGGACGCCATACTAGAGCCAGCAGCTCAGCTGAGTTTTGCTAGCATATAACTGTGTTCTCTATTCATAATTCTGGTAAGACTGAAAGTATTTCTTTGTATATTTTAATATTTGTTTAATGTTTCGAGTGATTTGATACTGCCATATCAAAATCTATCCCTTACAACAAGTAAGGATTCGCTCTAGATCCCCAGCCCCAGTTCAGGGTCTAGAGACAAACAAAATACATAAACGCCAGCAAGGATTATGAAGGGCGGATCAAGTGTTGAGATCAGTGGAACATATCACCTATCCTATTCAATGGCAGGAAGCTAATGAACATATTTCAGAATATGTAGTCTTGGGGAACTTATACTATGTGAAACCAACTGGTAAGATGTGCTGTATGGTCAGAGAGATCTGACCCCGTCTATGTGGTGTTGTTGTGTAGTGTTGTGTGTAGAAGTGGCTCAGGAGGTAGAGTTCTGACACATGACCCAATACTTTTATTTCAGAACTGTGAGTTTTTTATTTGGCACCAAAGTGGTGTCAAATGCTATGTTGAAAAATACAAGTGTGGACCCGTGCAGTCTAGTATTTTGGCAGAGCAGCCTTATATTGCCCCCAAGCACGGAGAGGTGGGGCCACCAGATTCCAGCACCAGAACTACTCAGTCAAAGATACGTGAGCGTCTGGCCTGCTGGACATTCACCAACTTATTTAATAACTAACACCAACTATATTCCCATCAACTAGAACATACCATGTTGGGAAATAAACTTGTATTCCTCCCATCAGTAAATGGACAATGTTTGGTAGTCATAGACTGGGAGTGATGAAGTCACCCCAACAGCACATCCATTAATCGTTCTCCCAGATAAATTACAAATAGAAACAGTAGTAATATTAACTAGTCTTGTAAAATACATATGTACACACCTTTCATTTATTATGCCATATATTCATGCATTTCATTCATAATTTCAAAACCTTTCATATGTTCTGACCAAAATAAAACCTTGGTTCAGAACAAATAAACTTAAAGAAAATTTAATATCAAAATTTTAAACAGCTTGAGTTAGTTCAGTGTGTTATAAATTTTATTAATATTATTAGACTTATTAAATATCTGTGTGTGTGTGTTTGTTATTTATACTAACAAACAACACCTTGACCCATCATTTCAGTACCCTAGATTTTAACGTAGCCACATTCATTAGTAAAAAAGATATGTGTGAGGTCTAAAGTGGTAGCAAGAAGGGCCTTCTGTAAATTCACAGCTACATTTATCTCAGGAGCCTTCACAGCTGACCTCATGCATCACACTAGGTAATATCACAACCATACAGTACCATCAAATCCACTACACTGCCTTTGTTTCTTTTTTCTCTTAACAAGCTATATCTTTATAAACCCTTTGTTTCTCCTGTTTGTGAATGTGGCTGACGAGGACGGGATTAATGCCCGAAACGATCAGTGCTTTCAGTGTCCTATCGTTTAATCATAAAACTGACTCATGATCAATTTGTTATGATTATGATTATTTATTTATTTTTGTGTTTGTGATATTTTGTAAAATTTACCCCCCTTGCCAGGGGGACCCAAGTAGTAAAAAAACAGTCCTCAACTAAGATGGGGTTTGGCCATGTGTCTGCAGAATGGGGAGAAGACCGGCTACCAACGGGGGGTGCGACAACGGCATGGGAAACAAAGAGCCAAGGATACCAGGGGACCCCCCCCAGGGGGACGGTACCCAGAGTCCGCTGGGAGGACAACATTAGACAATCTTTGAAGGACCGAGGACTAGAATGGAACCAGGCCAGGAGGAAGACAGCCGATAGGATAGTCTGGCGCTCTCTCTTCGAAACCTCTACACCTCACGGTAGAAGGGGGGGGAACGAAACTAAGTAAAGTAAGTAAAAAAAAATTTTGTAATTAAATAAATTCGGTGTCATTGAAAGTAACTACAATGCAAAAGTGGGCCAACTGGGGGGTGGCACAACCAGTAAGTAACAGTCCTCCTTTATTATTGTTCAGCAACAAAACAATAAAAACAAGCAAGCGGAAAAATCTACATGAAAAATGTACATTGGCTTTACTTAAATGAGCGTCCGATTGGCAGAGTTGTTAGAGCGCTCGGTCTCCTCGCGGAGGTTCGGGGTTCGAATCACGCTCCCGGGCCTAAACCAGTTGTAAAAATGGGGGTACCCTGGCTTTTAAGTTAGGGAAGGAAAACGTGGGGCTGCGAGGAAGGGGGGGACAAACTGGTCACACTACCTCTCAATGCTAATGCTTAAGGCGGGTGGACCTAGTTTGGTGAAGTCTCTAACACTTCAATCCCCTACGGCAGTATCTGCATGGGAAAACCTATTACTTTGACCTTAGATTACTTAATGCAATTACTTGTTAACAAAAAAGTATTAACACTTTTTTTTTTGTTTTACTTTCATATATTAAAAAAAGAATCAAATAAATTTGGGGCGTTTTCATCTGGTGTTTGGATGTCTTTTACGACCCAATACTTTCCGAGGCCAAACTCGGGGGGGCTGGGGGGGCCCCACGGCACATGCTCGGTCCATCCAGGCAATAGTTACGGTCACTGTATCGGGAATACAAACAGAAGATTAAAAAAAGACGATTGCCACAGTCTAAAAAAAATCATGGACAGAATAATGCCCCGCCCCAAAAAATAAACAATAACTCATTATGGGGGGGACACTGGACTGAAACAGAAAAAATTCGTGGCTATTGTAAAACCAGGGAGTAAGGGTCAAAGTTCTTTTTAGATCTAGGAAATTATTAGGGAGAGTGACATCCCTTGTTATATTATTTAGCACTCCCAAGGGGGGAACGGTTACTAGGAATAATTTTCAGTGTACCCTTGTAGTTTACTAGTCTAGAAAAAGAAAGCTTTTTTTACCGGCGAAAAATAAATGTTGGCCAAATTTACTGAGCAAGTTTGATTAAAATTACAAAATAAGAAATGAGTGTAGAAAAATTGGATTGGCAACGAATCCTGGATAAGTAGGACCTACTACAAAAATTATTAAAAGCAATTCAATCACAAAAAACAGTTTTACATCTTGGCATATTGAAAAAAGTCCAACAACAGAATTGATCACAAATTGTCCTTGGAAAACCCAGTTTTGGGTGGGGGAAAACTCTTGGGCATTTGGAAAAAAAGACAAGTAGCTGTGGGAGGGGGGGACAAGTTCGCTGTTTAAGGAGAGGGATGATCTCCTACGTCACTAGGCATAAGTACTCGAAGAAGAAGATTAAAAAAAACACACAACAACAAATATAAAGGGGGGGGGGGGGGGGGGGGGGGGGCACCCAATTTTTAGCAACCCATGCCCCAGGGGGATAAAAAAAAAGACGAGAACAAAAAATCCCTACGGGGGGGACCATATAAATTAGAATTGTAAAATTGATTTTTTTATCGCTTGTTCATCTGCGTAAAAATACCAAAAAACCAACAATAATTAACAACAAAGCACATTTTCACCAATTAACTATAATTAATAACAGAAAAAACAGTTTTTTTTTTGTTTTAGGAGCTCTGGTATCTCGAAAGCCAAAAAAGGGGGGGGTAAAAACCGGGGGTTATGATTCCAACGGTATTTTCTCATACTCCCCAACTTACCCAGCTTTGCAAATGGGTTACCTTGAAACTTTTTTTTTTCTTCTTGGAGTTCAGGGCAGGATAAGAAGAACAACAATCCCCAGAGAGGGGAAACTGGGGACGCCCCCCAAAAACCCTTCTATGCTGGACCAGGTTTGTAGGTGAGTCTTTCAATCCACTTCACACTTCCCATTAATCTGCTATAGGGGGAATTTTGTTCTTTCAGGTTTTTCTGAGCCGGGGGGGACTAAAAATAAAAAAGCCAACCAAATCTCTATTGGTCAAAATAAAACACTTAAAAAGGGGAAGGGGCCATTTTACCGGGATTCTATAACCAAAGATTACTTGACTTGTAATATAGGGATTTAAATTGGGGTTGAAAAGGTTTCGCGGGCGCCACGCTTAAAAAAAAAATAAAAAGGGTACAAAAAAAGGAAAGCAAAAAAGCTATGATTGTGGTTGGTTCCAGGGAGAGAAAATTCGATTTCCCCGAAACCGAAGGGGATTTTTTGGCAGGGGGAGGTAGGTAATCCCCCAACAATTTTTAAAATAAAGAAAATCTACTAGGTTCACAAAAAAAATTTTTGGCTATCCTTGGTTTCGGGAATAGGGCCAGGTTCATCCATTTATTCTTCGGCTGTTTTGTACCCCCAAAGCTAAACCTTCGATCTGAATTTTTACCTTCACACGGCATAAGAAACCGTTGGGGTTGTGTTTTGTTTTTTTTTTTTAATTTTCATTGGAATCAAAAATGGGTCAGCAATCGGTTAATCCGTTCCCCACGCCACCAAAAACTTTCTTAATTTCCCCACCATTTATATTTTGTGAGCCTGAAACAGTTTGGAAAGATTTTTTAAATCCACTTCCCTGGTTGAACATCTTTTTACCAATTGAAAAACGGGGGGAGGACAACGTCGTCCCGCCTTGTGTCACAAACCATTTTTTTAAACCTTTAACTGGGGGGGGCGGGGCTTAACGCCTTTTGCGGGGGACGGTAGGGTCCGGCGCACTTGTGGTTGTGTGTATGATGTGACCAAGCAACAAGGGGAGCGGGGGGGCGGAAAGGTTCGTGGTTAAATATGTGGCGAGGTGGGACGGGGGGGGAAAAAAAAAATTGGGGATGTTTTGGGCAAATAAAATTTTGCTAAAAAGGGGGTGGGGGCCCCAAACGTGGCCCAGGTAAAATCCAAACAAATCCAGTAGGGGGGGGAGAGGGAAAACAGATAAACAAAAACATTAATAGTAAAAGGGAAAAAACTTTGGAGGGGAATGAGTCCATTCTTGTTTTGCAAAACGGAAAATGGGAACTGGGGGGGGGGGGGACGTTGTAGCCAGGGGGAAACGGCCCTTCGATAGGTATATTTTCCCCTATTTAAACCCATCAAAAGGGGGGCCCTAAAAAAAAGGAGGGGTTTAAAATCGTAAAACACACCAAAGGGGCCTGTTAGATTGGGTAAAATGCTAGGTGTTCTTTAAAGGGCAAAAAACCAATAAATTGGTAGGGGTGGAGGGGGAAATTTATGTGTTAAGGGGGACTTCTCATTAAGTTTTTTATTTAGTAGGACCACAAAAAGTTGGGACCACGAAAGTTAGTTCTACTTTGTAAAGGTTAATTTGTTTAGGATAAACTAGTTTATTCTAATTAGTTTTAATATAAATACTTGCGCTTTGCCAACAGGTTTGGAATGCTATACCATATTTTTCAATTTTGTGATTGATTTGAAGGGGCTGGGCAAGCCTTATAATAAGTAACTCTTTTTTTATACAAAATAATCAGTGCCCACATATTATTTATATAAACACTTTGGATTGTTTAAAAAACTTGGTTCTCCATTTTCAAGGTTAATATTTGTAGACCCGGGTGCCCACCCCACACGTATTGGCTATCAAATTTGGGCTTTAAGTAAAATTCATTGGGCGGTGATCACGAAGATTACCAAGGGGGTGTCCTCACCTAATAGTTTTTTTATATAACCCCAGTAAAATCACACCAATTCACAATAATTTATAAAAAAAACCCATGGGGGAAGGATAAACAAATTTTGGTTTACTAGGCTGATGGGAAGATTGCCTCATCGAAATACGTCAACACAGTATGTTTACTAAGTAAGTGACTATATTCGGTGATAGGCGATTGTAGTTTGTCGTCACGTGAGTTACAATGTTCAGAGGAGTGAAAACATTAGTAAATGCAGCTTTAATGTAAAGATAAGCTTCTCCTTGAATCTTTCCCGATTTGATGACGAGAGCAACCAGTGATCATCACGACTAGTGGGGTCTGTAGGTCAGCAACAAATTGTCTCAT
>JAMPIV010001638.1:0-53283 GCA_024509875.1 Oreohelix idahoensis
AACTAGTTTAGTACAACTGAACACAATAATGCAAATCTATGTACTGGTACTGTCAGAGATTAACTAAGAAACTAGTTAGTACAACTGAAATCAACAATAATGTCAACACTATGTACTGGTACTGTCAGAGATTACTAAGAAACTAGTTAGTACAACTGAACACAATAATGCAAATCTATGTATGTATGAACATACAGTTGAAAGAATTCAGAGACTAATTAACTAAGAGAAAACTATAGAAATAACTCCGACACAATAAAGGAAAATCTATGGTCATGGTATCGGTCAGAGTCCTCAACTAAGAAACAAAACAACAGAATACCAATAAGGCGCAAAACTATGTACTGGTTCCTCAGAGGGTAACTAAGAAAAAAGGAAGTACCAAAGAAACACTCAGAAGCAAACTAATACTGTAGAGATTAAGGAAGAACTAGTTAGTAAATAATGAACACAATAAGCTAATCTATGTAGTGGTACGTCACAACGAACAACTGGAGAGCACTGGTTTACAACTGAACCAATAATGCCTATGTACTGGTACTGTCAGAGATTAACTAAGAAACTAGTTAGTTGAAACACAATAATACAAATCTATGTACTGGTACTGTCAGAGATTAACTAAGAAACTAGTTAGTACAACTGAATACAATAATGCAAATCTATGTACTGGTACTGTCAGAGATTAACTAAGAAACTAGTTAGTACAACTGAACACAATAATGCAAATCTATGTACTGGTACTGTCAGAGACTGGCTAAGAAACTAGTTAGTACAACTGAACACAATAATGCAAATCTATGTACTGGTACTGTCAGAGATTAACTAAGAAACTAGTTAGTACAACTGAACACAATAATGCAAATCTATGTACTGGTACTGTCAGAGATTAACTAAGAAACTAGTTAGTACAACTGAACACAATAATATAAATCTATGTACTGGTACTGTCAGAGATTAACTAAGAAACTAGTTAGTACAACTGAACACAATAATGCAAATCTATGTACTGGTACTGTCAGAGACTAGCTAAGAAACTAGTTAATACAACTGAATATAATAATATAAATCTATGTACTGGTACTGTCAGAGACTAGCTAAGAAACTAGTTAGTACAACTGAGCACAATAATACAAATCTATGTACTGGTACTGTCAGAGACTAGCTAAGAAACTAGTTAGTACAACTGAACACAATAATGCAAATCTATGTACTGGTACTGTCAGAGACTAGCTAAGAAACTAGTTAGTACAACTGAATACAATAATACAAATCTATGTACTGGTACTGTCAGAGACTAGCTAAGAAACTAGTTAGTACAACTGAATACAATAATACAAATCTATGTACTGGTACTGTCAGAGACTAGCTAAGAAACTTGTTAGTACAACTGAATACAATAATACAAATCTATGTACTGGTACTGTCAGAGCTAGCTAAGAAACTTGTTAGTACAACTGAACACAATAATACATTTCTCTCTACTTTTCTTGCTTATTTAGTTTTCGTTTGATCTCGTGTTATCTGTCTTTTTCGTAATTATCTTTTTCTGTGTTTTTGTGTTTTTATACTTTTTATTTCACCTTTATTGCCCCACTCTGTTTTGCCGTTTTCTCTTTACTCATTATCACCATTATCGTTCAATTCCTGAAGGAGCACAGACCTACTCAAAATGTGTGTCAGTGTTACCGTTGGTTTTTCTTTACTGGACTGTCACTGATGTTGTCAGGGCTGTCGAGCTTACAACATGTGGCCGACGTATTTCTAGGTAACACGAATATAATGTGGGCCTTTCTTTTGCGTATGATGATGATCTGGTTAATGATAATTGGACCCGGTATCGAAGCAAGATGGGTCAATACATGATGACAGTTCGCACGGATAAACACTATACTCGTTGGAAGAGTTAGTGTTAACAACATATTTATTCATGACGAAACTTTTCATCAGTAGTTTACATACATTCTTCATCAGCAATGGTCATGTTAGGAAAATGTACATAGCACAATTACAATTCACCAAAGACGTTGACCAACTGCACTAACCGTTATCACATCAAGGTTAACGGATTGGTAGTATACATGATTGTGACGAAGTGACCATGTTAATATTCTTTACGTGGTTATCTATATTCCTTTACGCTTCAATCAGCTCCTAGCATTAGTGGGACGTACTTGCAACTTGGCATATCTGGTCAAGTGGAAGCTCTGCCATAACGTTACAGAAGACCAAGTATCGGAGGCAAGATACTTAAAACTGGCCGTTTCTTGCTAAAGATTCAAATTACAAACTTCTTGGCATAGCTCCCTCAAGAAGAGTGTATTCATCTTTCAGATGATCATAATTGCTACATATTCGTGTCTTCCCTTGACTTAGGTAAGAACACCATAATCAATCACGTCTATACCCGACGCTAGTTATCTGGATCTGCCTCAAGTACGTTGCCCGTATAGCAACAAATCACCGCGACATACCGCGCCATACCCGTTTAATAATGGTGCACGGTCGTACGCAAATAATATAACATACAATTAACCTAGATGCGCTCAAATGTGCGTCTACAAAATACTATACGTGCACGCGAGGATCTCAAACATTTAACTCACCCTCTATGAATATAAAATAACTTAACTGTCAGGTTCTCACGTCTTGTGCCATCCTCTCAAGATCTTTCCATCTTTACTTTATCACTTTTATTTCTGTCTCCAGTTAATGTCTACGTGTGTTGTCTGGTCTGTCTTTACATCTCTTACTCTGGTCATTCCAGAACTTGGACTGTTTTGTAATGCTACCAACAGGTTTCCTTAATGTGTATCTTATCTAAGTCCAGCATCATCGTCTAATCTTTGTCTCATAACCTTTCTACACGAGTCAACTATGTCTCATAACCTAAATACACTTGTCAACGTTGTCTCATAACCTATTTACACTTGTCATCTTAGTCTCCAGTTTGTGACTGTGGCTGATGAAGGGAGACAATAACAAAAGTACCAATGCTTCTAGCGTACAGATATAAACGTAACTTCCCTTTAAATGAATAAATCAACACGTGTATATATCGGATATTCATGTTACGAAGGTCAAAACAAAGAGCAATAAATACCATTTGGGTAATACATTTTAATTATTGTTTTATTTTGAGAAGCAAAATAAAATGAAAAAAAATTTTTAAATCAAAAGTGGAAATAATCTGTCGTTACATGAGACAACAACACCTGACGGCGGAACAAGCAAGGACATTAACAACAGAATGAATAAAGCGAGAACAGCCTTTGCTATTCTCAACAACATTTGGAAGTCTTCCCAGTACAGCACAAACACCAAATTAAGACTGTATGAGAGCTGCGTACTTTCTGAGCTTCTCTATGGTGCGGAATGTTGGAGAGTAACAGAGAAGGAAATGTCGAAACTGTCCTCCTTCCACACAATCTGCCTAAGGAAAATTCTCCGAATCTTTTGGCCAAACACCATCAGCAACCAAGAACTACTTATTCGGAGTAACCAGGAGGACATGCACACCATCATAGCTGGCAGACGCTGGAGTTGGGTTGGCCATGTCCTCAGAAGGGACCCTGATACCATCGCAAGAACAGCTATGCTATGGACCCCCGAGGGAAAGCGAAAGAGAGGCCGACCAAAAACAACTTGGCGGAGAACTGTGGAAGCTGAGATGCAAAGAATGAACCACAGTTGGGGCACTGTACGAAGGATGGCCGCCGACCGAGCAAGGTGGAATCAATTTGTTGCTGCCCTACAAGACGCCACCAGGCGTAAACAATGGATCAAAGAAGAAGAAGACATGAGACAACAAAAATGGCAGCCCACTACGACGTCATGTGTTAAATCCAGCAGCTCTCACATTGAGCTCTAATGTTAATGGTCACAGCATTTTATTTAACAATTGCCCATTAATTTTATTTACTTTGATATTTGTTTCATAAACAATACCTTTGAAAGAGTTAAGAAATAACAAGTTTAAAGTAGGCTTTATCAATCACCATATATATATATATATATATATATATATATATATATATATATATATATATATATATATATATATATATATATATATATATATATATATTCAATACCATAATTCCAGCCGTAAGGTATTTCGGTCTGTCGGTGTGTCACACTTTGCAAACCGTCATTTGCACACTTTTTTATATTTTAGAGAGAGTACATTAACTTTCGACCACAGCTAAGGAGGTGCAACTGTGGTTGAAAGTTAGACAATAATTGTATTGTTTTACCTTATATGTACTCTCTCGAAAATAGAAAAGTGCGCAAATGAAGGTGTGCATGAACAGTTTGATTATGGAAAGAAGCCAATAACGCGATTGATAAACATATTTAATACATCCATATAATTTTCACTATAAATATCTAATGACGGTACCCTGCAATGAAATGACCACAATAGTAATAGTACCATCTCGAATACATGTAACAGAAACTGTCGTATATTTTCGATAGGGAAATTAAGATCAATTTTGGCCCAGCCTGAATAGGACAAGAACAGGTGATAGCTCAGTGAGAGATCAGATAAAGAAATAGATTTTTCACAAATGAAATGGTGAAAGGTAAAATCTGTCCCTGGATTTGAGAGATAATCAATCCAGCCTATCGATTACGACTGAGATTTGTAGATCAGACAGTTTCCCTATAAATATATAGATATATATTCAACCACTCACTTCTATACACACACAGATACGTGACGACAATTAGACGCACATACGTGAAACCTATATCTATGGAATTGGGATCTTTTGGGACACGCTGACCGACACACGTAAATAAAGCTTATGTAAATTTTATTTATCATAAAGAAACTACAACACAATAATATCTTTGAATATCAAAATCAAATACAATGAACATAGGTTACTGAGTTAATTAAAGCGTTAGACTCATAGGTTTTATCCTCCCTCCCTCTGTTGAGACAAGATCCCGTTAGAGCAAAGTTATTAACCCCGAAAGAGTCAAAGGTTTTTACGCAATGGTCTAAAATTCCCCCTACGGTAAAGAACAGAGTTATAACTTAATCTATTCTGAAGTGAAATAAAGGAGCAGCTTTAGCAAAACTTGCATAAGCAAATACAAAATAAGTACATGAGTTATATTAAAATAGAATTATTCTTCCCCCCGCTTTCTCTCGCTCTGACAAACCTGTGATCACAAATTCAGTCTCTCTTACTTACAAAGGTGCTTTCACCACATCTGGAACAATTGTTAATGGCCCCCACAGCCCATCCACGGTTGGTTGTTTGGCAAATCAAGCCCCAGTTTCTCCAACGACTAATTAATCAAATGTTGAGAAACGCTTGATTCACTATTGTAAGTAGGATGCTGATAAAGGTCACTTCAATTTTTGTCCAGGTAGTAAAATAATTAAGAGATCTAAATGTCACAGTGTACACTAGCTTGGAATCTTCAATCGTTACATCACAAGTCAGGTAAACAAATCGGTTCAGGATCGATCTTCTTCACAACACTTTGTCGTTATACAGGTAATGTCAATGTTTGCTTTGGTAGCCACAACAGGCTGAATGTTTATGAAATTGGGCAAATAAATCTGGATATTTTATAAGTCCAGTTATCATTTATTCCTAATATGATTTGGGTTGGTACTCTGTCTCTTTCTGGGTGTACCACGAGACCAGACAAGTCACCTTGAAAAAACGCAATATTATATCAGAATGTTCTTTGATAAAGTTTATTTCCAGTTTCATATGGAATGGAAGCCAATGGTAAGGTTTAGGGTTTGACCCAAATACTGTATAGGGAGAAAATACAAATAATTAACAGAATATAGTATACACACTCCTATCCTTACCCCGCGTAACATAGGATATATTATCCACTTCGGTTATTTAACTTAAATTAGAAACTATAAGCTTAGAGCTAGTCTCATCGTTTAAAAAACTCCCGTGAAATACATTCTAGTCATTTAAGAAGAATCAATCATCATGAATTAGAAATAAATACATATTTCCCCAATACTCATGGTGAATCAGTGCATTTACTTAGTTGGTTAAAATATTCTCTGACTGGTTACTAGCAATTAATTAAATTTTTATTATAGCTTAAACAGTTTAGCTAGAAATATTTATTTGTTCTGCTATCCACTGTAACACTGTATAACTTTAGAGAAATAATATAACAATATAACGGACCTAACTAGTAAATCACTCTGCACAGAAAATAACTAGTAAAATATAATTGACGATTTAAAAAGATTAAATCACTCAAACTACTAGTATATTAATTACCTCAAACCGAACTACTGAGACTTTTCTCCAACGACTACTAAGAAATTCACTTAATGCAAGTTATTCTAGAATCGAAGCTAGTTTGTCTAGAGAAATCTGTGAGGTACTGGATGAATTGAGTTAGATTTCTGAGGTATATATATATTAAAGATGAAAGGAGATAGTTAATTATCCCCCCGAAAACCAGACCGTACCAGATGTTCTCAACTACGGGAAATTCTACGCTCAGTTTTCGGCTTATACGTAATTCAAAGCCGAAAACCTAGGATCTTCGTTCTCGCTTAGAACAGACATCGGCAATGCACTAATCAGTGTGAGTTTCCATCGTCTCTCTGCTCGTATTCAAGCAGACAATGTCTTTAGATCTTTCGATTCGCCGTGTTTAATTACTTATCGAATGAACGGATTCAGGGAAAGGTAATAAAGATGTCTCACTTAGGTTCCCAATATCAACTCAAATTTATTCAAATCAGGTCGCTGTCTGATCTCTACAACGATTTGATCTCTGGCGCTGGTGTTAGAATTACAGCTGACGTTAGCTAATATGTCTCTGGTAGACTCTCATCAAAGATATTAGCGAACCGCAATACAATGTGTGCTAAATGAGAAAAGAGAGACATATTTCTGAGTAATAGGAGGTTTTATGTTAACCCAATAGGCGTAGGTGAAGCTAGGTAAAAAGAAAAATGAAGATAAAGAAAATAGATATATGAAATCAATTATCATAATCTGTCACAGAAACAATACACTATAATTAATAACCTGTCATTGTTGACGGGTTATTGCTAGTATATATATATATATATATATATATATATATATATATATATATATATATATATATATATATATATATATATATATATATATATATATATAGTACTACCAACGGGCTGATCACCCGTTTGCCAGTCACTTCGATTACGGAAACAACAGCAAATGGATTGATTTGCCATTGCCCTAAAGACGCCAATAGGTGTGATGGGAAACAATGGCAAAGAAAACCTATCTGCTGTTGCCCTAAGACGCCACTAGGCGTAATGGCCACTGACTGCTTTGACGGTCGGTGGCTAAGGACGGAAGAAGAGAAGAAGATATATATAGTACTAGTAAGATGGGATGTTGACAACTAGTTCTTCAACACTCTGGATTTAATTTTAATTCAATTTATTAATCGTAATGACAGAAGATGTTATTTAATATCATATCATAGAACTAATTTTAGACATATCTCTAGATGGGTCAGTGATGTGTTTAGAGACTGGAATGAAACTGAATCCTGTGAACCATGTAAACATGTAGCATAATATATGTAAGGGAGGTAATCGTCTAGCAAGGGAAACAAGAATGGTATGAGCAATCATAATAGTTAAGCGTTATGCATATTTTAATGCGACGTAAAGCAATATTTTGTTTCAAAGATATATCAAACCATACTAAGCAATAACAGATTCTTATAACAATGTTTCTTCTATGTGTAGTTTTGATTCTAAAAATTATTGTACTTTATTAGAGCAATAAATTAACAGTCTAGATTGCTTACTTGGGCAGCCTGTATTTGTTAAAACGTGAATCGCATCATGCAATCAGTAACATTAATCCTTATGTTGTCATCTACAAATAACTCCTCCCAGGCATAAAGTGCCTTCAACACTATAAAACTGGTTTGGTGTGTTCACATTGTAAATGGTCATAGGTATACTGAGCGTACGGTAGAGCTAACGGGAATGAGAATTGTCGAGAATTTAATGTTTAACAGCCAAATCTTCTAAGGGATTATAAAATGTACATAAAAGGGGTAGACATGAGTGACCAACTTATTAACTAGTACATTAATTGGAGAAAGACCAATAAATGTTGGAAAACTTTTTATTGTCAGAAAAAAAAAAAACAACTAAATTTAGAAGAAATAAAAAGCCCAGCTATATGTAGTATCAAGGCGGAACACCAAGAACAGATCTTACCAACGAAGGTTTACAACAGAATATGAAAGTCCTAGCAATAGACCATGGAACATTAAGGATAGGACAACAATCAAGAGACAGGACAATACGCAGAGACGAATGGTTAATGTTGGTACGCAAACAGAAATGAAGGAGAGACGTCGGCACACAAATGAAAGTACCGGACCAAAGCGAGAAGTGTACATCACAGGAAAATACTCTCAGCGGAGAACATAGACAACCACCAAGGAGTAGGCAGATCGCAACAACGGCAGGAATGTATGAAAAACCCGGGATAAAACCAAGTTGGTTAACCCCACCCCCACATAACACATACCAAGTTGGTTAACCCCATTCCCACCAAACACATACCAAGTTGGTTAACCCCACCCCCACAAAACACATACCAAGTTGGTTAACCCCACCTCAGACGATTCGTCTGATTATGATAGGCGCCTGGCAATGTTGAGAAATACGACACAGTTAGAGGTGAGACCAAATAGAAAGAGAAATGCAAGAGAAGTAGACAAAGTCAATCAAAGACATAACAGGAGAAGACAACAAGATTTAGACACGTCCATATCAGGGTACTCAGACTGGTCAGTGTCTGACGAAGATTGCGATGGTAGTTGTAGGGACAAGGATGGAAGGGCCCATGGACGAAGACATAGTGGTGAAAGGGAGGACGAGAAAGAGATAGCTGCACTTTACAGATATATCGATAGAAAATACAAAGAATCGAAGAACAAGGAGAACAGAAAAGGAAGTAGAGATCAAAGAGAGTACCGATCTCAGAGCCGATATAGAGAGAGAAATAAGAGAAGTAGTAGTGGAAGAGATGTGGATCGACGAGATTACCGATACACGAGTCCAGATGGAGAGATAAATAGGAGAAATAACGGTAAATGCAGATAAAAGAAGCGGCATGGAAAGGCAAGGATTATGAGATACTAGGTAATAGATGAGATGCATAAACCAAGGGAAACGACGGAAGAAGTAAGGAGTACGAACGAACGAACGAACTTTATTTTCGAAGGGTTAAGAATTGGGCGTACAGGCCCGTCTAACATTTTGCCCTTCCACTACCATTTATCTAGCATACTATATCCTTTCACTCCCACATGTTACTTTAAGCATTAATTTAAAGGCATGCAACATTATAAAGTTAACATAACAGCATTCATATACAATATGCAATCATAATAAAAAATGAGTAGATTTTTTTTTTAAACAAACAAGATAGTAATTGGGAAAAAATAAATAAATAAATAATAAAATAAAATAAACAAAACAATAAATAAATAAAAATAAATAAATTCTGTATACCGACACTCACTCCTGCGGTCAAACCGTCTACAATTAATCTGTATTTTTGAATGTGTCATCAATCATCAATACAAAAATTACATAAACACATTCTCGCTAATTTCCATACATTCTTGGTGGAAAATGAAATAATAATAATAACACTTTCTTACTCACTTCTGTGGCAGGTAAAGAAAAAAAATGTATATCTGCTTATTGTCATATACATCATCCCATTTAAGCAAACGAAAACATTCACATATCTAAAGTACAGTGGTATGCGGATACATTCTCACGATTCACAGTGCTAAAGTACAGTGGTATGCGGGTACATTCTCACATACATTACATTTTATAATAATATTTTAAAGAGAATATAATAATATAATAATATTACATGAATATAAAACAAATTATTCTCAAAAAACGAGCGGAAGAGAAAAAGAAATGTTGAATATGGATGAGATGTTGACAGGCAAATGCTGTTTCTATGTGGGTAGATAATCAGTGTTGAAGTGTTTGAAAAGTACTTTGTTAAATGAATATTGTGTAGGTAGGCATTTTAGGTGGTGTGGAAGGCTGTTCCATAAGTAGGCTCCAGAGTACTTCTACTGGTTTGAAACAATGATCGTAGTTACGGTGGGGCATTGTTAGATAGGATTGCGTGAGTCAGATTGGCTTTCTTGTAGAGAAGACGTTTTTTTAGGGACAGTATTTTGGGTTCTTTTCCTGTCCTTGTGTGTGGTATCGTGCGATTATCGGTGATCAGATGTACTGCTCTTTTATGCAGGAAGTGCAGTATCTTCGAGGTGCAAGAAGGGCAAACATCCCATAGTGTAGAGCAGTAATCTAGATGTGTCAGTATCTGAGAGATGTAGAACAATACTCTGGTGTCTGCGTCTAAGCAGTGTTTTATTTTGGTTAACATTTATAACATATAAGGAAGGAAAACCCGAGGCCTGTAAACAGTAAATAAATATTAGACAAATATAAAGGTATGTTTTCAGGCACTCGTAAGAAATAAAGAAGTAGAACACTAGACAACAGAAAAACAACAGACGTGAGTGGCTTACCCAGGATTTGAACCCCGGACCTTCCGTACGACAACACCGCCTAGCTATACAGCGAATCACACTATCCTCCCGGCCAGCTAGGCATCCCCCCAAAAAGATGTTTTACTGACCGGTCATTAGTGCGAAACGCAAGACAACACCGGAAGTTTGTTTATACAATACCAGAAACCTACCTGGCTATATCAGAAATGCAGAGAGCTTGGTGCGAAACAGAACAGACATAAAATCTATGTACAGGCAAATACATGAATTAACAGGAAGAAGGACACAAACAGTTACTGGCTGTTTGAAATCAAAAGAAGGAGCATTGTTAATGGGTCATGAGTACATGACAGAAAGGTGGACAGGATACATCAAGAAGCTGTATGGTGATGAAAGACCAGATTTGAAGGACCAGGACAGTTGTGACGGACCTCCAATACTTGTGGCAGAGGTAGAGGATGACATGCGCCACATGAAGAAAGGCAAAGCACCTGGACCGGATAATATAACTGTAGAGGAAATGGAAGCTTTGGGAGAATGTGGATTCGAAGTGATAACAAAGCTCTGAAATGACATCTACAACAGTGGTCAAATACCTGATGATCTGCTAAAATCAATATTCATAGCTTTGCCAAAGAAACAATGAGCCATGGAATGTGAAGAACATCGCACCATTAGTCTTATAAGTCATGTGACCAACATATTATTACGGATTATCATGAGAAGAGTGAGAAATAACATTATACCAGAAATCAGTGATGAACAGTGTCAATTTGTAGAAGGTAAATGCACAAACAATGATATATATATTATAAGAACATTACTAGAAAGAACCATAGAGGTGAAGACAGATCTGTATTTGTGCTTTATAGATTACACTAAGGCATTTGACAAGATGAAACATGCGGAAATTATCAAAATGTTAGAAAGCATCAACATTGATAGTAAAGACTTGAGTATAATAAAGAACATGTACTGGCAACAAACAGCAGCTGTAAGAATTAGCAGTCAGATAGGAACGTATCAGCAAGTAAAAAAGGGTTTCAGGCAGGGATGTGTGCTGTCTCCGGATCTGTTCAATTTGTACAGTGAAAATATAATGAGATCTCTAGAGGACATGCCAGGAATATCGTTTGAAGGACATAATATAAACAACTTGAGATACGCTGATGATACAGTCTTAACAGCAAAAAGTGAAAAGGAGCTGCAGGCAATGGTGGAAACAGTTCTAACTTTTACCCATTTAACATAATGTTGGTCGGAACATGTTTCTTATGGCTATTCACCAATATCTTGCTTTTTTCTATAATAATTCCCATCACATACGTTCTTGTTACTTTCTCCAGTCTAGAGGTAAGGTCTTGAAGTTTTTAAATCTGAACATACGCATAATCAAAAGAGTGAATAATACGTAGACATCTGTACTCTGACACACTTCTTGATCTCTAGATTTTACTGGTCATTGTTAATTCTCTTGCTCACGACTGGTCATTACTTTAGTCTGACTGTCTATTGTGCTATACTTCATTTTGGTGTTTTAAGGCGATGCTTGAAATTATCAGCTGACCAGTCGACACCGGGGAATTTTACTTTAGTTTCAAGATTGATACCCTAACGTAGTTCTTGGGAGGCAGAAAGTTTATAAATAGGATGAATCGTACCTTCTCTCAAATTTGGACATCTCCGACCAACGAAATAAAACACAATGAACTCTTGTCTACAGTAGGAATCACTTCTCACACACGATTCATTCTTGAATCCTTAATGTGATGTTGGGTTTACATCTGTTTCCACAGACCGCCTTTGCACAAGCATTTCCTAAGCGACCACACCAAAACTCATCAGACTGAGTCTTTTCGGTTCTACTTCGACAAAGACCTGGGTAGAACTGTCGCGCACAAATAGTTGCGCTGTCACCGTTTCTCGTCCCTTCACGTGTCGAACGAAAACCATGTTTGAAACATGTAAATACAGCTCACGTCATGTGACACAGTGTTTCCTGTTTAATTCGTAAGCTTTAACTGCTTATACTATTGCCCACAGACTCTTACTCCTACTGTTACCTAAGTATTATTACTTCCCTTTTTATTATGTCCCTTCTCAACCGGCCACACAAGTATGGTACTGGAACTTTCAAATATGTACATTACAAACCTAACTAATCAACTTAGAATTGATTTTAAAACAATGTCAAACAGTATTTTATTAATCACAGTATTATTCTCTTGGCAGCTGCGACTACCGAATTATTGAAGGAAGTCTGAAGGAGAGGGCACACTTTCTAGATTGGCAAGCCATTCTTCATAGCGCTTCCTTGCTGGTAGGGCCGGAGTAAGGCCAACTGATGCTCTAAGAACAGCTCAACAATGGTGCCCCCTCAGTCCTTCCATTGTGTTACTGACAGCACATTAATACTCAATAAGTACTGAATGTGAAATAAGAGACTGAAAATTCAGTTTTGTTCCAAGCCAGGCCCTATACCTACATTAAATATAATCTTGTTTTTTAAATTTTATTCATTGAACACTAAATAGCAGTAAGCAATATAAGCAAATTATTTTCTTATATCTAGAAAAATGCAAATTGTCAACACTTTTATTATTTATTTTGTAAACAAATATTGTAATAAGGGAAAAATGCAAATTGTCAACCCTTTTTTTATTTATTTTGTAAACAAATATTGTAATAAGGGAAAAATGCAAATACACAAATTTATTGAAAATTATTCCTACTATTGAAATAAATGTAGGTAAATTTTTGAAAAAAAAATTTCTAATGAAGAAATATCATTATTTGTACGAAACAAAACATCTTTAATTCCATTGCTTTCTAACCTTGAAGATACATAGCATTTCATCATACACGGATCAAAATATGCAAAATAGTGTTTACTGTTGCCTACTTATAACTTTATTCATACTTTAAAAAGTTTTCTCCTACTTTTTTAAATTGCGAAGTCCTCAAAACTAATGTGACGTCACAAATCTGCTTCTATACATAGCAGAGACACGTGATCCAGCCTGTCTTGTCGCATAGTTGTTCTGTTAGGGATTTTAATATGCTTCAACTGAGAAAATGAACGCTCAGCTGTGCAATTTGTGACCATTAATGTTAAAAATAAACGCAAGCCAATGTCTGCATTTGGAAACGCACACTCAGTGTTGTCTTCTACAATTATTTTATAAAGTTCAGCATGGCTAAATCTTGTTCAATGTTTGTTGCACTGAACGTATGGCAAACATATGAGTAAAACTGCTGAAGCTCAGCAGAAAAATTAGTGATCAAGTCCTCTGGGTAAGCATCAATTAGCTTTTGACAACACTGAGAGTACCTTTCAGTTTCAGTAGATGATGAAGTGACATTATTTGGCACATCACTTAGAAAAGAAAATGTGTCCGCTATTTCTTTGTACACCACTCCACTTCTTCTCACCTGAGATTCTAGTTTGTCAACAATTGTCTAGAAAGTGGTGATACGACATTTATCTCTGTCATTCAGATATACTTATGGTGCGTTCTCCGTCATTGGGTACCTTCTTTCTGATACGTTTACAAGTGTTGCATTGTAATCTGATAGTATTTCCTTTGCAATTGCTTCAAATCTTTCAAAATCATCTTTTGAAGTGCGCAGTTGGTCAGCTAATGACCCATACAGATCTGCACATGTTATTAAGTTAACATCCTCATTTTGCAGAACCTGACTAGCTCTCTGAAAATTTTGCAAAATCTCATCTCAAAGGCTCAACATAAAAACAAATTCTAGCTCTTGGATCTTATTTGCAACATTGTTTGCTTCTCTTCTAGTGTCTCCCTTTTGTGATTGGTCTTCACCTAGACATTCTAAAGGTTTCAGAATCTTAAAGAAAGATTTCAGAATTGCTGCTGTTGTCATAGAATGTGCCTCCCATCTGGTATCAGAGAGGGATTTTAACACACATTCACTTCCAATACACAATTCTAAGAATTTCTCACCGGCTGGTTGAGGCTGAATAAAATGTATAGAGCATTTGCACTGTAGAGAAGAAATTAACTGCCACTTGACAGCAGTCAACAACACTTCGTCCTACCATATTTAGTGAATGGGCTGCACAGGGCACATATATGGCAAACTTATTTTCTTCTAAAATTTATTGATGCATCCCCTTATAACGCCCAGATAGAAGAGTAGTAAAGCTTCTATCACATGGTAGTCTTCATTAGATATTCAGATAAGCGAAAACATTGTTGGCTGTTGCTGAGTACGTTAATTCTGTAATCTGGCGACGCTTTTGTGAAGGATTTAAGCACTAATTACTTTCAGCTCGTTTAAGCCCCCATCACCAATGATTTACTCAGTGGAATTCTATTATTCTAGTATAGCTCTGTTTAGAATGTGTGTAATAATTTGACTGAGACAAACTTGCAGTAACTTTAATATGATTAAATCGAAGTTAAATTTGTAACACTACATATAACAACATTTAATAATAACTTTAGGTCTTAACAGTTGGAAATAATTTGAATAGTTAAGAATATAGAAATGTTATAATCCCAGTCTTTATGGAATGTGAGATATTAAAAGAAGTTCAATTGGCAGCATATATTTTAACTTAGCTGCCAATGACGGTTCTGCTCCTTCTTGTGCATGTGTTGCACTGGACGGAGAAAAGGATAGTGGTACACACTGGGTTTGCCGGGTCTAGGCCACTCCCTTAAGAAATAGGGAGGAGAGAGTGAAAAAGGAGGCGGGGGGTATGAAAAGCAGAAAACGGACTAACGCAGTTTTAGAAAAGACCGTGAATGAGATATTAGTGAGAGGAACGTGGAGACAGGGAAGAAAGGGTCGTCTTAAGAATCAATGCTGACTTATTAAGGAAGAAGTACCATTTCAGGGGCGAAAGATGTGCAGAAATAAACCAGCATTGAAAATACGATAATTAAACTTGTGAAAGTTCCTAAAACTCCAAATCTGATATCTAAACTCTGATAAGATAATCAAAATCTTTGTTTGTGTGCTATTTTCTGTTTCTGGTATTGCGTTTAACATAATTTCTTTGTAGATGTCTGATTTTTGTTTTGTTTAAAAATCGATGATTTTCTGCAGTAGTTTCTTTGTGGGTGTGATTGTACGGCATTGAAAAAACAAATGATATTCTATTTCTCGGATGTTTTTCCTACATAGCTGACATTTTGATATTTGGTTGGATCTGTGGACTTGTTGTTCTATTGTGGGTATCATGTTGTATATTATTCTAAAAGTGACCCCCCTTGCTTTAGCAGTGATTTGTGGGTTGTAAAATTTAAAGAAGACTTTGCGTAATTTGTTATTGCATATTTCTATCCTCTATTAATTCTTAGGTGTAATGATGGTGCTTGGAGTTTAATTAATTGTTTATATATTGCATTTGTTGTCTGGTGTATTAAGTTTTCATGTCCCTGAATGGCTTGTATGCATGTCTTATAAAATGAGGGCATTGGGCCGAAGTGATATGGGATTGCATTGTTCAGTGGTCTCAGCTTGGAAAGTCTGAGTCCCATGTAATAATGAGCGAGTGTGCATCGTTCTGGGTGTTTAATGATGTTGCTTATGTGTTTAATTCTGATTATCTGAATCTTTGTTTCTATGTCTTGGAGGGCGATTCCTTCGTGTTTCTTTTCTTATATAAGTGTCTTGCTTTTAATTCTGTAAATTGTGCGACCAAAAACGAATGCTCTGACCTGTTTGTTTATATCTATGATAGTGTGAACGGTGGTTTGGTTTTGATGGAGAGAAAGAATGTAGAAAAATGGTATGGATGGGGGTTTGGTTGCAGATTATTTGTCGTTAATGAAGGGAGATAAGATGTGTAAGGTTAGGCTTTGTCTTAAGGGAAGTAAATTAGAATTAAGTCCCTTGCAGGTTTGAGTGAGTTGAGGAAAGGGGTTTGCACGGGAAAGTCGAGATGCGAAAACACGTGTTGGGCGTGAACGAGGAATGTTGGAACGGGGTTTTGACAGATTCTGGGGAGAGACGCGCTAGGTGTAGGCAAGGGAAAGGTGTTTCTCTCAAGTGTGTAGTTAGATATTGAACGTACAGCGTAAGATTTTATATTGTTGTGTAAGATATATTCGGAGCACCAAAGTGTGTGTGTAAGAAAAAGTGTATTTCAAATGAAGAAACAAAACAGGTACGTTTTGACATTTTGATTATTTACTGCGTATGTGGCTCAGCAGACCAGGTCTGAGCAGAGGACAGTAAACAGATGAAATCTTGCTAAAAGTGACAGCCCTGGCGGTTAAGGCCAGTTTCTCGTATAGAGATATAACAAGAAAACATGGGAAAAGAAACAGAAAAGTAAATAAGCAGTACATAAGAACGACAGGAAGTTCTATCTGAATAAATATATGACAGGTTCTATAGCTGGGACAAGTAATAGTAAGAAGACAAGCAAATGTATGTGAAAAATGGATACTGAGATTGTTTGAAACTGAAGATTGTATTTTGCAAGACTGCCAACCTTGAAGAGAAAGGTTGGGCATACCATTTTTACTCAGTTATCAACGTATGTTAATAAAGTTCTACCATTGATATTTTCACTGCTGTTTTGAGTGGTATCGATTGATAAACAGTGGGTATGAAGAAAAAGTAGAGTCAGTCTGAGTGAAGGAAGTTTCTAGTATTTACTTTACAACACACTATCTACTGAAAGGGCAGTGGTCCGAATCTTGCAATACGACACACGGCCACAATAGTCTATTTTGGGGTCGAATACTGTGGAAATATAAAGTAGATTAGGGAAAATGTATGCATTTACAATTAAACTTCGTCCAAAAATCGTTGTGGTTTTGTATTTGTATCTGTGCAGCATGTGTCGTATTTTGGATGTTAGATTATTTCATGTGTCTCTGTTTGCTATTTGGGTGTGAGGGAAAGGTTATGCCATAGATTTTGATGTTGTTTGTTGGTGTTAGCCCAAAGGGAAAGTCTACTTTATTCTTCGATTTGCCTTTGCCTATTATTGCTGATTTTAGAACATTTACTTTTGCCCCGTGTCACAGAACATTTTCATGTGTATGAATGATGATAGTGTTTGGTGTAAGGGTCACTGAACGGTTGTTAACACTTGGTGAAGTGTAACTCAGCTATTGAGTTAATGTCTGACTTTATGTCAACATGGTGTGACTTGTTCATGCGTTGAGAGAAAGCATGTAGTGAACACAAGTCTGGTGTGACTGGATTATTCTGTGTTTGACAGCCGAGCTAAGCGCTCGAGTCTGTGATTTGGAAGCCGAGCTCTAAGCTCGTATTTGTGTCTGCATCTTTCATATATTGGGATTATTATATTAATGGTGTATTATATTAATGCTATGAATTATCATACAGGCGACGGTTTTTCCGCCTAAGAGTGTTCTAGGAGGAACTTTGTTAATAAGTATAATGTAGACATAATGGTTATGTCATAGGCGACGCTTTTCCCGCCTAGGTGTGTTCCTGTTGGAACCGGAGTTATATTGCTGTTCGGGGAGAACAGTATAGGACGTTGCAGTGTCCGCCCCTGAAGCTATCGTGAAGAAAGGCGACGCGTTTCCCGCCTGGTAGCTGGTTTTGGATTAAATACAGGCGAAGTGTTTTGTCCCGCCTGGGAGGAGATTATATGAATCTATGGCGAGGGTTATGCCGCCAATCACTGATGGGTGATATATACACCTGGATGGTGATTTACGTGTGCGAAGAGAGTATGCTGCACCGAGGACTTTATATGTAACTTTGTGTACTGCCTGTGCACGTCAGGGAAGCCAGTCCCTAATTATTGTTGTGATTGTTATTTCCTTCAGGCAATGTCAGCCTGGAGGTGAGTCAGTATGCTTGCCAGTATAATTGATATTCAGGACATGTATGTGGATGATTAATAAATGTTTGGAACTGTAACCAGTGGCGTTGGGTTAGTTTGTGCGAGCCATTCTTTACCACCATCTACACACTCACGCCACACCCCATCATCAGCGTATATCTGAACAGTTATTCTGACATTCTGGGGATATCATCGTCTAAACACACCCTGACACCCCGCTACCTTTGCTAAAGTCTGTGAATGTGTTTAGGATGCTTTCTATAGACTTTACGTTTGGTGGGAAAAAAATGGTGTCGTCTGCATAGGCTGGCAACGTTTGTTCACCTTTCCTTTGAATGAAAGTGCCCTTAACCCTTTAAGTCCAAAGAGCCAGTATACTGTACTTCTTGCTAGACCCATTTGGCACGATCAACAGTATACTGGCTTTCGTATATCTTGATCCTTTCTAGGGCTGTTTTCTAATTTTGACAACTCAAAAATGCTATTTTCTTAAAGTATAGCCATCCATTTTGGACTTTTGCCACGAAAGACACAACGAGTACTGTGTTAAGTAATTAATTTTTAATTTATTTAAGTGCATATTTCATTACATAAAATGGCCACGCCCACTACTTCTGACAGACCTCACAAATTAACGTCAAAGCAAGCTAGAAAGTTATTTGAAGAAATTCTAGATAGTGATAATAATTCACAATTCGCAGTTCTTCAAATAGTAGTGGAAGCTAGTCAGATCCTAATGTCAAGTCATTTAAAATTGATGATGATAATGGGAGGTTTTGATGTTAAATCGGATTTCATAACTTTTGCTCCTTTCCAGAGCTATTTTCTAATTTTAACAACCCAAAACGTCATTTCCGACAGGAAGTTCATTCTTTTAAATACCTCGTGTGTTTTAGAGAAGACGTAATTTGTGTTGATATTAATTTAAGATTTTTTGTTGCAATTTTTAGTGAATATTTTCTCAGATAAAATGGCCACGCTCACTCCTTCGAATAGGCCTTGTAGACGATTAACGTCAGATCAAGCTAGAAAGTTATTTGAAGAAATGTTTGATAGTGATAATGACTCTGAATGTAGTATTTATGCACAACATAGTGACGACGATTTTCAGCTGGAGCCTCCTAACATCGACTCCTCGGAAACCGAGGAAGATAATAGGTCTGATGTAGATACTGAAGTTATGGATACAGGAGCATGTAATCAGACTGTAATAAATTCAAGTAATATATCCGAGCCAAAACGAAAAAGAATCAGGAGGGGTAGGAATGTTGATTTTATTAGTAGGCCTAATACAAACAACGCGGTTTGGCATTCAGTGGTGACTGGAGGAACTAAAGCAAATTTTACTTTTCGCCAGACAAGACAGAACATAAATCCAGCTCTGCATAGCTTGCAAACACCTCTTGATTATTTAAAATTTTACATCTATGATGCTGTTGTTAACACTTTGATAACCGGCATTAATTCCTATGCTGCAAAATTTGTTGAAACAAATAACCCACACAGAAAGTATTCTTTATTTGCTTCATGGACACGATTCACTTATTATGAATGGCTCAAGTTTAAACTGTAATGATTGCGATGGGACTGCATCGAAGACCAAAAACCAAGGACTACTGGCGCACCGCAGGAAATTTTTATACACCTTGGTACCACGAGATGTTTTCGAGAAACCGTTTTCAAACTATGTATCACAGTATCCTGCATGTTTGTGAACCAGAAGATCAGGACGCAGCTAAAAAAGAGCCATTTGTCGAGATGCTTTTGACCAAATTTCAGAATGCTTTCTATCCATTTGAAGATGTTTGTATTGATGAGATGGTTATAAGATGGAAGGATAGGTTTAGGCACAAACAGTTCAATGCAATCAAGTCTCACAAATACCATATCAAAACATTTGGACTGTGTGATTCAGCAACAGGCTGTGTTTTCAATTTGAAAATTTATTTTGGGAAAAATACAGCCTATGATTCTAGTCTAGATTCCAGTTCTACTCATGTCGTGAAAGTGTTTGGCACTCTTTTGAAGCCACTGAGATCAGGACATCATATTTTTGCTGATAGATTTTATTCATCGAAAGCTCTGATTGAATATCTGCTTGCACACAGTTATAATTATACAGGAACCCTGAATGTCAACCGTGTCGGCTTCCCTCCTGAAATAAAAAATCTCAAGCTTGGCCATCAAGAGATGAAATGATTTTGGACTCGGAAAATACAACATAATGTGTTGCCCGGAAGGATAAAAAAGCTAAAAAGCCTTGCATACTTGTTTCAACAAAATCAGCTGTCGCAACGGTTAAGAAGGGCGAGGGTCTAACCAAAGTTACAAAGCCAAAGGTAGTTGATGACTACAATATGAGTATGAATGGCTGCGACCGCATGGATCAAATGGTTGGTTACTACAGTATGCACAACCGTAAAACCAGAAAGTGGTGGAAGAAGATTTACCACTGGATTATTACAGGTACATGCCCACGTTGTTTACAGTTTGTGTCAGGAAGGTGCGACAACAAAAAGGAAGCTAATACTTCAAGATTTTAAACAGAGTTTGATTGAGGATCTGTCCAAAGAAGCTGCTGAGCTGACACCAGGTGGTGTGATAGATTGCCCAGCCAAAAATTCTAAACGCTCCACGAAAAGAAATGAAGTAGAACGGATGATTGGAGCCAGACATCTAGTGGAATTTGATGGAAAGGACATAGCCTGAGTTCATTGTAGCGCCAATGGAAGGCAGCGGCGCAGATCACGCTTTGTGTGTATATGATGCACAGGCAGACCCCACCTTTGTACAAAAAATTGCTTTGTAGCTTATCATAAGCAACAACATATATAGGGTCTGCCTAGATATGAATAAGCTGTGTAAATATAATATTCTATTCCTTTTTCTGAAATGTTTGATAGGGCTTACAATTTTAAATTTTCATTTTCTTTAAGTGTTAGGGACTTTTTTTCTGTTAAAATTTTTACTTAGGATTTAATTATAAAATAATGTTTATACATAGGCTTCCTAGTGTGAATATATTTAAAACAAGTGATCTTTTGTGATTTCCTATGGATTATGTGTTTTCTTATGGAGTATTATCTACAGAAGAGGAGCAACTCGGTAAGGTAAGAATATATCTATTTCTTTAAAAAATTTACCTGCTTCTTATTCAGCCACCATTTTACTAACTAATAATTTGTATTGATAAATTTAAATTATGCACAAGATGCAGTTACTAACAATCATTCATGTGTAAATAATATGTAACTCCCATCGTTCTGATGTATAAGCTGAAATTTCCTCTTTTTCACAACATGACACCTGTTGTTGTAATTTGTGAAATTAACATTCTTCTGAGTGTTTATTGATTAAAAACTGATTGTACTTTGTTAGACTACTTCTGTTTGTGACATTTTGAAACTTTACCATTGGATATTCTCATGAGGAACAATTGTAGAAGAATTTTAATGAATACTTTTCCTCTAATTTTGCACCGGCTTCTTCTTTTGTCCTCCATTTTACCTTGAATAACTAATCATTTTTCAATGAAAGTGTTGATGTGGTCTTTGTGTATATATGTCTCCATAGTTACTTTATTTCCTACTAGAGTTACTTGCCCTTATGCTAACTACTTCCTTCTCTTTTTGCTTCTAAACATGGCTGATTAAATATGTCGGTTTGTATACAGTGTGTTCAGGCTTCGTGATTTTGCTTCGTAATGTGAGAATGTATGACAGCCAGCCACGTCTCATTACATCTAACAACATTTACTATACACAACAGTAAATATCAACATGGTGGCAGCGGTGTTTATTTCTACAGAATTAGAACTATTGTGCTAACAATTGTGCTGACGTCATAGACTTGAGGTGTAGGGACGATAAACTGGTAACACCAAGTTTAACTCTTCTGTTGGTAGGTTATTGCTTGCATACCATTATAAGACATTTCGTCATGGCAGAACGGCCCATGTTTCGGTTACCACCCTGCCTTGACATAAATAACGTCGAACCAGACACATTTCGTAAATGGAGACGACAGTTAGAACTGTATATGGATGCAGCAGAAGTCGCCTCTAAACCTGATCCTGTTCGGGCGGCCATCATCCTTCACTGTGCTGGACCTCAAGCCGTTGAAGTTTTTGATCAACTTGCAGAGGAAGAAGACCGCTCTAATCCTAATAAAATTCTCGATTTGCTCCAGAACCATTGTAGCTCACGAAGCAATGAAGTATTACATACGTTCAGATTCTGGAACACACCTCTTCAAGAGCCATTTAATTTCTTTTTGACTGAGCTGAGAACTAAGGCAGACGTATGCAACTTTAACGAAAAGGATCGTATAATAAGAGACAAAATTGTCTTTACTGTTCACAAAAGATTACAAGAGAAGCTCTTGAGAGAAGCTGACCTCGATCTAAAGAAAGCCATTCACATATGCAGAGTCTTTGATTAAACTGGAAAAGTTATAAGAGAGATGAATAATACAGTACAACCTTCTGAAGCAAGGGTTGAACAGGTACAGAAAAAATCACTCTGCCATAAACCTCCCAAGAGAGACACTGGGCAGCATACTGGTAAAGCCTGTCAAAGTAACACTGACACTGGGTACTTTGAACCTAGAAAGGAGTGTCATTACTGCGGACAGAAACATCCATTATTAAGAAAAAGTGTCCTGCATGGGGGAAGTTTTGCTCAAATTGTGGGGGAAGAAACCATTTCAAAGTTAAATGCAAGAGAGTTCACACTGTTCACACAGAGTCAGTGGAAGGTTCTGAAGTTTTTCTTGCTTGTGTGAAGTCTAGCAAAGCTTGTACATCTGCACAACTCATTGTCAATGGAAAAATGGTAAAATTTCAGCTAGACGCAGCAGCTGATGTGAATACAATCTGTCAACGCTTTGTGATGCAAGAACAAATGTTACCCACTAAACAGAGGCTTGTTATGTGGAATGGTACTAAGATGACTCCACTGGGAGAAGTTCTATAAACTGCTGAGAATCCTAAGACTGGGAAGAAACACAATATAAGGTTTACTGTTGTGAAAAATAGATTCACATGTTTGCTGGGCAACAACACACTGCAGGATGTACAGTTTGTGACAGTCAACACAAACAAATTTATTGCTAAGGTGGTTACTGACAGTTCAGATAATGATCATAACTCTAATAACAATCTAGGTGTCCTGGGTGAAGCTGTGTTGCATATTGATCCTAATATTTGTCCAAAGGCACTGCCATGCAGAAAAATATCATTTTCACTTAAGAGCAAGGTAAAATCAGAGCTTCAAAATCTAATGAACAGAGGTATATTAATACCAGTAGAGGAACCGACTGAATGGGTTAACCAAATGGCTGTTGTTGAAAAGTCTGATGGTTCTTTAAGAATATGCATTGATCCTAGACCCCTGAATGAGGCTTTGCAGAGAGAGCATTACAGATTACCAACTTTGGATGATGTATTGCCTGAACTCAATAATGCCAAGATTTCCACAAAGCTGGATATCAAGGAAGCATTCTGGCATATCAAACTTGATGAGAAGTCTAGTAAACTTACAACAATGATTACACCTTTTGGTAGGTTCAGATGGTCTAGATTACCATTTGGTTTGAATATAAGCAATGAAATTGTCCAGAGGCATCTAGCACAAGCTCTTGAAGGTCTTCATGGTTGCATCAATGTTGCTGATGACATAGTTATTGCAGGTTGTGGATCAAACAGACAGCAAGCAATTAAGGACCATGATCTGAAGCTTAAAACACTGAAACATTAGTGTAAAGAGAAAGGCATTAAACTGAATGAAGCTAAAGCTCAAGAGAAGAAAGAAGAAATTACCTTCATGGGTCACCTTATTACTGCTCGAGGTGTTGAACCAGACAAGAAAAAGGTTGAGACAATACTAAACATGCCCGTTCCTAAGGACTGTCATGAGGTTCGCAGATTTTGCGGCATGATACAGTATCTAGCAAAGCTTCTCAACAATCTTTCAGAAGTTCTTCATCCAATAAGAGAACTTACCCATAAGGATACTCCCTTTATCTGGTCTGCTGAATGTGAACAAGCCTTCAAGAGAGTCAAGAAACTGATTATTTCTACTCCAGTACTCGCATACTATGATCCTGATGAATCTTTGTGTATTCAAGTTGATAGTAGCAGCTTTGGACTTGGGGCTGTCCTCCTACAAAATGGTCATCCAATAGAGTTTGCTTCAAGAGCTCTAACTGAAACAGAACAACGCTGGGCTCAAATTGAGAAGGAACTCTTAGCTGTTGTATATGGTTTGGAACGCTTTGACCAGTACACTTATGGAAGGAAAGTTACAGTCATCAACGACCATAAACCTTTGGCAGCCATCGTAAAGAAACCTCTGAGTCAAATTCCTCGAAGACTGCAGAATTTACTGATGCGCAGCCATCGATATGACTTTTAATTCCAAAGGGTACAAGGTTCCGATCTTCTTATAGCCGACACACTGTCCAGAGTTTATATTCATAATGTCACATTGGATTCCTTAGCTGATAGAGAGAGCAATGCAGGAGCTGATGCACCTGTAAGATTACCTGAAATACCAGATGTGATGATGGAAAAGATTAAAGCTGAAACTCAAAGACAGCGTGCTTCAGAGGTTGAAGTCGACCCTTTTGCATGGGTGGCCTACAAAAAAAGTCTGATGTACCAGCTGAGCTTATGCTTTATTTTAACATTCGTGACACTCTGACAACAGAACAAGGCATAATACTTAAAGGAGAGCGTATTCTTATCCCAAAAGCACTGAGGCCTGAAATCAAGCAGAAGCTACACGCTGCTCATCTTGCATTTGACAGCATGATGCGCCGGGCCAGAAGTTGTCTGTTTTGGATCGGCATGACGGCTGAGATTCGACAGATAGCTGACAGTTGTCCAGAATGTCAAGAAACGAAGAAAAGGAATACTAAAGAACCTTTAAACCAACACTCAAGAGGTTTATCACCCTGGGAGAAAGTTGGCACTGACATCTTTATTATAGAAGGCCGATATTATTTAGTTCTGATTGACTACTTTTCCAACTTTATTGAAGTAGACTTTCTACCTACAATGACAGCACAGTTAGTCATCAGGAAATTGAAGTCTCATTTTGCTCGTTATGGTGTTCCCAAAGGTATTGTATCTGACTCAGGTACTCAGTTTACGTCTGCACAGTTCAGATCATTTACTGCTAGATGGGGAATACTTCATATTAAATCAGCACCAGGTCACCATAAAGCCAATGGATTAGCTGAATCTGCCGTGAAACCCATCAAGGGTATGATGAGAAAGACTGTTAAAAACAATACAGATGCATATGAGGCACTACTTGAACTTCGTAATACGCCAAGACAAGAGTTTGATCAAAGTCCAGCAGAAATACTGTTCAACAGGAAACTGCGTACACTGATACCTTCTGCAGTGAAACCCGTTGCATCTCACAGTAGAGTTACTGAAAGTAGAGGCAAGAGAGACAGATCAGTAAAGACGTATCATGATAAAACTGCTCATGATCTGCCCAAGTTGTCTCACCAGCCAGTCTACTATCAAGACCCTGAACAACCAAACTGGCAACCTGGAAGGATTGATAAGAGGCTCTCTGAAAGATCATATTTAGTTGAAGGGGAGAATGGAGGTCAATATGTCAGAAACAGAATTCATCTAAGACATAAAACAACACCTTTCACACCTGATCCCGCGGACCTGGAAATTGATTTCTCCTCTCCAGTTCTACCCGAGCAACATGTTGTTTTGCCAGACATGGAGAACACTAGTGAAGTGAACAGTTCCAATCCTCCAGAAGTTAATCTTTCAACCCCAGTTACTTCTAGTCCTGGCAAAGAACAGAAACATTCTCTCCTACCATCTAGCCCTAAGAGACATCAAAGAGATCGCAAGAAACCCTCTTAGATGAATGACTTTGTTCACTCATAAAGAAGGGTGGATGTTGATGTGGTCTTTGTGTATATATGTCTCCATAGTTACTTTATTTCCTACTAGAGTTACTTGCCCTTATGCTAACTACTTCCTTCTCTTTTTGCTTCTAAACATGGCTGATTAAATATTTCGGTTTGTATACAGTGTGTTCAGGCTTCGTGATTATGCTTCGTAATGTGAGAATGTATGACAGCCAGCCACGTCTCATTATATCTAACAACATTTACTATACACAACAGTAAATATCAACAGAAAGCTTTTATACTTGTAGCACAAGAGTAAGGTACATCCAATTACCTTCAGTTTCATATACAACAACAAAGTTATTTATGCATATGAACATTTTTTAAAATTATTTCCAAACAACAACAATAAAAACATACAGGGTTGACCATTTCCTCTTTTTTACAACAATATGACCTGGTGTTGTAATTTGTGAAATTAACAATCTTCTAAGTGTTTATTGATTAAAAACTGTTTGTACTTTGTTAGAATACTTCTGTTTGTGACATTTTGAAACTTTACCATTGGATATTCTCATGAGGAACAATTGTAGAAGAATTTTAATGAAAACTTTTCCTCTAATTTTGCACCAGCTTTTTCTTTTGTTCTCAATTTTACCTTGAATAACTAATCATTTTTCAATGAAAGCTTTTATACTTGTAGCACAAGAGTAAAGTGCATCCAATTACCTTCAGTTTCATACACAACAACAAAGTTATTTATGCATATGAACATTTAAAAAAAATTATTTCCAAACAACAACAATAAAAACACACAGGGTTGACCATTTCCTCTTTTTTACAATAATATGACCTGTTGTTGTAATTTGTGAAATTAACAATCTTCTGAGTGTTTATTGATTAAAAACTGATTGTACTGTAATAGGGGAGGGGGCGAGATGATGATGATGGTATTGTGATAAGTGATCACTTTCTTGCACACTCGCAACCGACCCGATCAACAATAAAACTCTGATTCTAAGGCATGGGCTGTATTTATTCATTCAACCCAGTCAGTGACCAAGCGCAAGAAGCAAACATTAAACAAATAAAACAAAGCAAACAAAACAAAACACCCAGCCAGTGCTTAGTTGCAAATCCTGAAACGCAAACAAAGCACGGGCTCGTTAAAATCATAACAGTTAAATAATAAGAAACGATACTCTCACCTGCCAAACAGGACTTCCACGCCACCTGACACACTCAACTATCACACACACTATCACTCATGCACGTCGTCCAATGAGACTAGTATGGTGTTGTGCATGAGGCTGGCAATTTCACCATGTAACACAGATTGCTACCGAAACACTACTGCAAGAGCATCTGGATGCTTTGTGAGGGCTTCATCTGGATGCCTGCCACATTGGTGGGCCCATGCTCCATAAGGAGCGAGAAGAGAAATATATATCTCCAAGTGATCCCACGTGCTCTCACAAACCATTCTACACATAACCATAATTAAATAATAATAAAATGGACACAAAATAATATTCAACTATATGTACAACGAATAATCTCCTTAATGGGCATAAACCACCACCTCGCAACTGATCCATCTCAATATTCATCCCTGCACTCTGAAGCATGTCGTATATGCCGACAAATGAGATTGGGAACTCATCATATAAAACGCATTGTTACAGAAACAACCACTGCAATAGCATGAAAATGCTTCTTCTGGGCTTATGATGGACACCAAATGCATTCGTGTTTCCATGCTCCGCAAGGAGAAAACAGAGAATCACTTGTCTCAACGTGCCTTACGCACAAAGGAGTGGTATTGCGCTCACCAGACATATAAATACCTAAAGCTAGATTCATCTTCTCAAAGGGAACATTAGCACTACAAAACTGTGTACACAACCGATGTAATTAAACTAATCTCAAAGTAACCCATTAAATATATACAGTAGAATTATCAATTATCGTGAAATACACTTTAACCTAAACTATCTCTTCCATTACTGAAGAAAATTACATTAACCTGCCTTCACCCACGTGTCAATTCACACAATATAATCACCCACGTGTCAATTCATACAATATAAAATAATGTAACATTACTAGGCCTAATACACGTGATAACTAAGAGTGTTAACGCAGACTCACTGGCGCCTTCTTTATGCAGTCATCAACACATGCCCCCCCTCCCGGTTGCCATCTTGCCAACAAGTTAATATTATCTAAATTACAGTCCCAGATAACATCTCAATCCAGTTCCATGTATCTTCTTCTTCTTTGATCCTTCGCCGCCGACCGTCAAAGCAGTCAGTGGCCATCACGCCTAGTGGCATCTTGTAGGGCAACAACAAATTGATTCCACTTTGCTCGGTCGGCGGCCATCCTTCGTACAGTGCCCCAACTCTGGTTACGAGCCTCAGACTCTGGATGTCCGTCCCACAGCAAAGTTTGTTTATTCGTTGTTGTTTCCGTAACTTCAATTTTTTTTTACATAGAGAGGGGTGTCAGCCCTATGCTAAAACCCCCAACCTGGAGGACCAGGGTGTCTGCTTTAGTCTGACCCCTGCCCGCGCAAACCTGTCCAGCTTGGTAGAACCTTCCAGGAGTAAAACTCCCGCTGGCATAGATCTGGGGGTAATCAGGGTACGCAAGCCGCCATACCTCGACAAGGTATTGCCACCGGTGATGGCAGAGTTCCATGTATGAAATACTTTTATTCTATACTTGCCTTTCTTGCCCGGTCTAAGGAATGAAATAATTTCTACTAAACTCTTACAACCGCAATCTGGACTTAACACCAGTAAAATCTATCCACACATATTTTCACTCATCTATCATTTCAGAATTAAATATAATTTCCTAAAAAGAAATCTCATGAAACACATCTTTTTATCTATTTCATTAAACATTAGAACAGACACGCTGAATACTAATAATAAAACTAGATCACTAAAGCTAATCTAAATTACCTCACGTGTTCAAGGCATCTACAGATCGACTCTGGTGTCTTACTCTGGGTTTCTGACGAGATAAAGAGGCCTCTGCTAGCCAGGCCCTTCTTTATATAAGCCGCTAAACCTAATCTCTCACTTAGTGCGCGCCGCGTATTAATTGGGCCACTCAAATAACATACGCGATTATTGCTCTAGAAGGCACGAAAACACAAATATAACCCACAGCTATTTCTAGAGCGAAAACACAAATATAACCCACAACTATTTTTAAGCTTTATTGTAGCCTAGTAATATATCTTCTACTGCGTCAGACTTTTCACATCACAGCGATGCGGGCTCGCGCCGTCACGTGGGCTGACAGTCACGTGGGCTGCGCGCACATCGAAAATATATGGACGAAAAATATGCCATGAACTTGAAGGGGGCCTCTGGGGTGTTTTTACGGCCCCGTCACAGTACTTTGTTAGAATACTTCTGTTTGTGACATTTTTGGCTTTTTCTTTTGTCCTCCATTTTACCTTGAATAACTAATCATTTTTAAATGAAAGCTGTTATACTTGTAGCACAAGAGTAAAGTACATCCATTTACCTTCAGTTTCATATACAACAACAAAGTTATTTATGAAAATGAACATTTAAAAACATTATTTCCAAACAACAACAATAAAAACGCACTGGGGTGGCAATTTTTGTTTGGGCCAAACCCACTTTTTTGCTTGGGACTGAAAGAGTTAACTATCTATCTAAATTTACGACAGCCATCAATATATAGACACCAGGTTATAGAATGGGGGCACTTTGGTACTTTGAGTGAACATCTGGGTAATGGTGCCACAAAACAAAGGATAGCCACCCATTCTACTGGCCAGGTATTACTGAGGACATTAACCTGTATGTAAATTCCTGCCCAGAGTGCACCAATGTATATTCAGTAAGCGACGAAAACGTTATCACAAGAAGTCTATTTATAATCCAGCGACCATGGCTACTCTCGATATTGGAGCGAGAGGGGACAAGACACTCTCCCTTGTAAAATCTACTCTAGAATCCTGTTGTAAAGCAAATGGAAAAAGAGAAATAGAAAGGAGAAATCTGTATCAAAGAAACCAGAATGTGGGTGCAGATTTCCTTAGTAGGCATCTCGCTGATCAGTACCAGGAAAGAGAGTAGGACAAATAATCGCAACGCATGACGATTACAACGATATCGTTCCCAATTTTAAGCTTGACATTCGTCTCGCTTAAAAACCGTAGGCTATCTGTCGCGAAAGCGTTGGGCTAAATATCTTAGGTAATCTAACTCGGACTAACACGGGATAAAGAGAAAGTTGTTTTTAAGCCAATGAGAGCATTGCAAGCCATACGCTGCGAGACTCTTAGGCTTGTAGGCAAAACAATGATGGAAACTGCAAGTGTTCTTATGTGTTTGGCTTCCCTTTGGAATTATGAAAATTCGGTGCGAGTGCAAAAAAAAATGCCCTCAAGGTTATATATTAGAGAGCCTCAGCTTCCTCTATATACCTACAACTTGATAGTATGTGCAGTATAACGCTAGATAATTGAGAGTAAAGACAGAAACGCATGCCTTTCATGGAGTTCTACACACTATCGCTTGCCCTAGCGGAAGATAAAAAGGACTGTAGTAAAAGAAGTATATAGAGCGACAGTCCGAACTCGTCCGGTTGTAACAAGTCCAAGACGAAGGAAATCGGTTTAACAATAAAGGAACCGGATTTAATGGAAGTTTTAACAAAAACACACCCTTGGCTTGATTCAGCACATTTTGCAGACACCTAAACGAACAGATAACCTAATACTTTAGTGTTCTTTCGATCGCACAAAGGGATGTATAAAAAAGGAGTGAAGTGGATGAACCGACACTCACCGCCAATTTTAAACACAGAAAAAAAAACTGAGCTCGCCACAGAAACGTTTGCCATCTGGAAGTGTGTGCAGCCAGCCTGGCCTTTGATGCCCTGTGTGTATTCTGAATTGAGGGTCATATCATACCATACTGTAAGCAAGGCAGAAAACTGTTGTATACCTGTGATAGGCAGAAAACTGTTGTGTACCTGTGATAGCCAGAGAAGCATTCAATCACCAAGTTTTTACCTCAGCTCAGGTCTGTGAACCCACATTCATGGGAATTGCCAGCCACTGTCTACATCAGATTGGCAGCTCGGTGCAGTCAACACAGATATGGTGATACCAGTCTTTGTTAAGATCAATACAAGTGTAAAGTCACAGTGACTTTCTTAAAAGTTTAAGAACAGTGATTCAAGAACTACTAGTTCAAGACTAGGCAACAGTGAAAGTTGGTATAAGAGACATTATAATATAAATGACATTTTATTATAAAGTGATATCTCCCAAGAGGAACGAGTCATTTGACACTCTGTATGTAAAACTTTAGGTGTGTGTGTTACACATTACTTTTTGTAAATTTCATAATCATGTGTATTGCATACTATCATTCTTATTCTAAAAGAGAAAAGAAGACAAATTTATTAATTGTATTCAAAGACTTGAGTAACCCATTACAGATTTGTTTGAAGTGGCTTTCTTTTATTAATTTCCCTAGACATAATCATAACATAACATAACATAACATAAGATAACATAACATATCATAACATAACATATCATAACATAACATATCATAACATATCATAACATAACATATCATATCATAACATAACATATCATAGCATAACATAACATAACATATCATAACATAACATATCATAGCATAACATATCATATCATAACATAACATATCATAGCATAACATAACATATCATAACATAACATATCATAACATATCATAACATAACATATCATAACATATCATAACATAACATATCATATCATAACATAACATATCATAGCATAACATAACATAACATATCATAACATAACATATCATAACATATCATAACATAACATATCATAACATATCATAACATAACCTAACATATCATAATATAACATAACATAACTTATCATAACATAACATAAGATAGTTGCTGAGAGGACACGACTAAGTATCTGGTACTTCATATTACCATCTGTGTCAGATAACTTGATAGTCTGACGTTACCTATGACAACCAAACACCATTGCTCATTTCTGTGACTGGTGTACTTCATATTACCATCTGGGCCAGATAACTTGATAGTCTGACTATACCTATGACAACCAAACACCATTGCTCATTTCTGTGACTAGGGTACTTCATATTACCATCTAAGCCAGATAACTTGATAGTCTGACTATACCTATGACAACCAAACACTATTGCTCATTTCTGTGACTGGAGAATGTCTTATAAGATAATATAACTAACCTCTTATCTGGCAGTTGTATCTTTTGTACCATCTGATACATTTTTTTAAATCCAACTATCATCTACACAAATTAAACTCTCGTGATAAACATGTATCTCTATACTCCGTGGATACGGTTTATTGTATCTGGATCATTAAAACAAGTGCGGTTTTATCTCCAAATGCAGTCTATTCCGAAACAAAGAATATTTTTATTTTAACCAATCAGTGTACAAAATTAATCATCTCGTGACAGTTAAAGGTTCATGCTGTGATTCAGCTTATAAGGTTTTTAAGGATTTTCTAATGTTCTTCAGTACTAAGAATACGAAGGTGCTGGCAGAAAGAATGCATTGGGCTGGGCCCTAAGTTCTAAGTTGGTTTGAACACAGCTTTTAAAAGAGAAGATCTACTACAGCTTGGTGTTTGTGCGCTGAAATTTTGTTCTGTTTTTCTTATTTTTATCGTAGCGCCCGCTTTCACTCGAGTCGAAATCTCCGGTTAATATGTCTAACCTGAGACTGATATTTTACGCGAGTATCCCTATTCCCTGTACGCTGACAGGCGTCCTCTCACCATTCAGGCATAAACTACCGTCATCGGAGATATCAGTTGGAGGTTGGTCGGCTCAGGAGCCGTTCAGGTTATTCCAGTCCCTCGTCGACGATACTGCTTCCAATGTTTTCGTCAGGGATCGAATTATTCCAGTCGAATTCTCGATCGACGACACATCTTCAAATGTTCTGGGATCTCCAGATCGCCAACGCAGTGTGGTAACAATTTCACCAGCATGGTTTTCGAATTTTGTACTGAAAAGCTGTATACAGACATGTGAAGCGCCCGCATCAGTATTTCTGGGCTTTGCTGCCTTAGTTGATGTAAAACGGATGAACTGTGAGAATGGCGTTCTGGGTTGGTAGAGACCAGGTGAAGATAGTCCCATTCTCTAGCTGTATTTCCTGTGTTGCCGTTATTTGATTCAGGGAAGGAATGGGTATTACTTGTAGCCCAGTCGTTCCGTCTAGTTCTTCTGGCGAGCAAGTAGTGGCGGGGGTATCTGAAGTGTGGGTAGTAGGGGAGACATTTGGTCAGACAGATTAGCTTGGGGGACGGGGTTAGGTGTAGCTTTGTCAGATAAATGAGTTTCAGCTGAGGATCATGATGAGTGGTTATAAGGGATTATGCGTGGATTCACTGAGTGTAAAATGTATTTTGTGTCATTAGTGGATTAATATGTTTGTTTCAGCTGTTTCTTCTGCGGGAACTTTACATTTTTGGTTAGGTAGCTAGTCCCTAGCTGAGAAGTGTGGACGTCATCTATGTATGCCATCTTTTTGGGCGCACCTGACAATGATAAAAAAGTGTGTTGTTTATTAACGAAATATGATGTTTAGGGCAGAAACTATATAGCACCTTGTATTTTATATCTATAGTTTGGCGTGCTTTACCTTTGCTGGGTGGAATTATTGACAAAATAGATATGGAGGTGTTTGAGAATATTGGTTTTACATGGTCACTACTTTCTGGAGATGTTTAATGGATTGATAGTGTATCCATTTGTGCTATCATTTGTCCCTACGTGTACTGTAGAACTGAGATGTTTTGTGTTGAGAATTATTTGTGTTGAGATGGCTTCTTTCATTGGTTGTTCTCACTATTTCAGCTCCTGGTAGTGGTATTACTGTGACTATGTCCTCTGGCGTTGTTGACATTCTGTCACTGTGAATACCTTTTAGCAGTGAGTCCCCAATGATGATGTGACGTGTGTTGTGAGGCGTGTGTCGATGGTGCTATGGCTGAGGTCGTGCACGACGGCGTTGTTGGTGCCCTTGATGTTCTTCTTGATGGAGGTCTTCAACGGATGTTTGTGCGGGGTGATGTGTTGGTGGGTAGTGTGGTTTCATATCGCTATTTCTCAGTGCATCTTAGTAATTGTGTTCGGCGAAAAGTCAGCCGGACAAGGCCGGGGCTAGCCAAACTGGTTTGTCAGGTGACTACCGGAAGTCGGCAAATAAGGCGCAAATTTGGACAGTCAGAAACTAGCCTGCGTCCAGAGAGGACGGACATTTTCCCTATGCCAGCAAGATTGCTGTGTGGTTCATATTGTGGACTGTTAATTGAGTGCTTGCCATATTTCGGACCTGTTGGATAAGTACGTTGTAATGCTAGAGCAGTGTATTTTCTAGGTCGTATTATCTACAGGCCGTAGTTTGATAAGAGATAGATGTTTTTTCAGTGTGTCATTTCCATAGTTTTGCCGCTCAAGTGAGCGATATTCATTGCAATGGTTTTCAGTGTAAGGCGTACTGTCGTGTATGATGCTGATAGATAAATCTGCTAAGGCAAGTTTACAGTGGCATTTCATTATTGTATTTGATGCGTTTATTGGCCGTGTGAGGCCTTATTGTATTGTGCATATTATTAAAGGGAAGTCCTTGTTAAATGTGTTCATTTCTATTGTCAGCCATTGTTGTGTGGTAGACTCTTGGAAGAACGAGCCTTTAGTTATTATTACAAATCTACACTGCAGTGGTGTAACCAGTGGAGTGATATCCACGATAAGTGGTTCTTGACAGGTTTCATATCTGAGATTCGTGTGTTGGCATGAGTAACCATCTGGATTATCTGTAGTAATAGTTGCATTGAATGTAGATGGTGCTAGTTCTAAGGCAGGTTTTGGAATATCATCATTAGAAAGATCAGTAACAAGAATCCAATGACGATATGGAGAGCTCTACACAGAGCTTACTAGTCCAGGACTATCAAGTAGCACAATGTCAAAATGTCTGGACTTACTCCCATTGGGTATATTATCATTGCTGTTACTACATATTACTAGATCGTCATGTATAAAGGAGGACTTACTCCCATTGGGTATATTATCATTGCTGTTACTACATATTACTAGATCGTCATGTATAAAGGAGGATTTACTCCCATTGGTCATATTATCATAGCCGTTACTATATACTAGGCTATAGTGATGTATAAAGAAAGGAGACTTCACAGGCACTGCATGTATCTCTGAATCTAGACTCAGAGGCGTAACTACGGCCCGAACAAATAGGGGGGGGGGGAGGGAGCACTGAGTGGACCCAGGAAAGCAATGGTCGAATGACAACCTCACCTATATATGTATATACCTTTTTAATTTATGTATACTGTTGTTGAACGTCATGTCACGTGATAGTTTCTGCTGATAGAAATAACAGGGATGAAGAAGACATAAAGAGAGATCTTGAGTAGGACGTGGTACACATGTGTTGGTAGCCTATACTTCTTGGGGAACTCAAGGTTACTGATGATGATGATGTTGTTTATGATGATGTTTATGATGATGGTGTTTATGATGATGTTTATGATGATGGTGTTTATGATGATGGTGTTTATGATGATGTTTATGATGATGTTTATGATGATGTTTATGATGATGGTGTTTATGATGATGGTGTTTATGATGGTGTTTATGATGATGTTTATGATGATGTTTATGATGATGGTGTTTATGATGATGTTTATGATGATGTTTATGATGATGTTTATGATGATGGTGTTTATGATGATGTTTATGATGATGTTTGTGATGATGGTGTTTATGATGATGTTTATGATGATGGTGTTTATGATGATGGTGTTTATGATGATGTTTATGATGATGTTTATGATGATGGTGTTTATGATGATGTTTATGATGATGGTGTTTATGATGATGTTTATGATGATGGTGTTTATGATGATGGTGTTTATGATGATCTTTATGATAATGATGATGTTTATGATGATGATGTTTATGACGATGTTTATGATGATGTTTTATGATGTTTATGATGATGCTGTTTATGATGATGTTTATGATGATGTTTATGATGATGGTGTTTATGATGATGTTTATGATGATGTTTGTGATGATGTTTATGATGATGTTTATGATGATGTTTATGATGATGTTTATGATGATGTTTATGATGATGTTGTTTATGATGATGTTTATGATGATGTTTATGATGATGTTTATGATGATGATGATGATGATGATGATTTTGATGATGTTGTTGTTGATGATGATTATGATGATGATGATGTTTATGATGATGTTTATGATGATGATGTTTATGATGATGTTTATGATGATGATGTTTATGATGATGATGTTTATGATGATGTTTATGATGATGTTTATGATGATGTTTATGATGATGATGTTTATGATGATGTTTATGATGATGATGTTTATGATGATGTTTATGATGATGTTTATGATGATGTTTATGATTTTTGATGATTTATGATGATGTTTTATGATGATTTTGTTGTTTGATGATGATGATTATGATGATGATGATGATGTTTATGATGATGATGATGATGATGATGATGATGATGATGATGATGATGATGATGATGATGATGATGATGATGATGTTTATGATGATGATGATGATGATGATGATGATGTTTACTATGATGATGTTTATGATGATGATGATGATGATGATGATGATGATGATGATGATGATGATGATGATGATGATGATGATGATGATGATGATGATGATGATGATGATGATGATGATGATGTTTATGATGATGATGATGATGATGATGATGATGATGATGATGATGATGATGATGATGATGATGATGATGATGATGATGATGATGATGATGATGATGATGATGATGATTTGGTGATGATGATGATTATTATGATGATGATTTTGTAATGATGATTATGATGATGATTATGATTATGGCGATGATTTAGTGATGGTGATGATGATTATTATGATGATGATGATGATTTTGATTTGGTGATGATTATGACGATTATGATGATGATGATTTTGTGATCATGATGATGATGATGATGATGATGATGATGATGATGATGATGATGATGATGATGATGTTGTTTATGATGATGTTTATGATGATGTTTATGATGATGTTTATGATGATGTTTATGATGATGTTTGTGATGATGTTTATGATGATGATGTTTATGATGATGTTTATGATGATGTTTATGATGATGTTTATGATGATGTTTATGATGATGATGTTTATGATGATGTTTATGATGATGTTTATGATGATGATGTTTATGATGATGATGATGATGATGTTTATGATGATGATGATGATGTTTATGATGATGTTTATGATGTTGATGTTTATGATGATGATGTTGATGATGATGATGATGATGATGATGATGATGATGATGATGATGATGATGATGATGATGATGATGATGATGATGATGATGATTATGATGATGATGATGTTGTTGATGATGATGATAGTTATGATGATGATGATGTTTATGATGATGATGTTTATGATGATGATGTATAAGATGATGTTTATGATGATGATGTTTATGATGATGTTTATGATGATGTTTATGATGATGTTTATGATGATGTTTATGATGATGTTTATGATGATGTTTATGAAGATGAAGTTATTTGTTTCATTGTTTATACAGGTTTACCATATATTTATTATAGTTATTGAGAGCATTATATAAGGAGGGCATCATGTAAAATGTGCTCGGGGCCCCTTACATTGTAGTTACGCCACTGCCTCCACGTGAAAGAAGTGAATGCATTATGTGGAACAGATTATTCTTTAGTCAGATAACAAATTTATTCTACCAGATACAACTAAATGTTCACGTGACTTGAATGGATAAAATAATAGGTCGTAGTTTGTATGGTAAAGATCTCAGGTGGTCAGTTGTTCTTGTTTATGTTTTGAGATGACTTATGAAAGGCACTAATAAATATTTATGTTTTGAGATGACTTATGAAAGGCACTAATAAATATTTATGTTTTGAGATGACTTATGAAAGGCACTAATAAATATTTATATTTTGAGAAGACTTATGAAAGACACTAATTAATATTTATATTTTGAGAAGACTTATGAAAGACACTAATACATATTTATATTTTGAGAAGACTTATGAAAGACACTAATAAATATTTATATTTTGAGAAGACTTATGAAAGACACTAATAAATATTTATATTTTGAGAAGACTTATGAAAGACACTAATAAATATTTATATTTTGAGAAGACTTATGAAAGACACTAATAAATATTTATATTTTGAGAAGACTTATGAAAGACACTAATAAATATTTATATTTTGAGAAGACTTATGAAAGACACTAATAAATATTTATATTTTGAGAAGACTTATGAAAGACACTAATAAATATTTATATTTTGAGAAGACTTATGAAAGACACTAAAACATATTTATATTTTGAGAAACTTATGAAAAAAATAAATAATGAATGAAACAAAAAAGAAGAATGCCGCCAAAATAGAACTTTGTCAAATACATTGACCATAAATGTCTTGTCAGTGTCATTATTAGGATGTCAAATACATTGACCATAAATGTCTTGTCAGTGTCATTATTAGGATGTCAAATACATTGACCATAAATGTCTTGTCAGTGTCATTATTAGGATCAACGTTTCTCCGGCCTGTTACTCTCGTATTCCCAGAAAACCAGCCAGCACATCATCATCATCTCGCCCACCCTATCACATTAGGATCAACGTTTCTCCGGCCTGTTACTCTCGTATTCCAAGAAAACCTGCCAGCATGACGTCATCATCATCAGTACCTTTCAGCTCTCTGTGGAGTACAGGTCCTCAATAAAAACATGTCACGTGTTACTGTCACGTGCCATCAATTCTATTAATGTCCATGTCTTATATATCCTTTCATGTCTATCGCCATTTCTCTTCTCTTTATGTGTTTTGGTGGTCTCATTCTACTTCATCGATCCTTGTTATTTCAGAACAATGACTGCCTTGTATTGATGTCGACTAATTTTGTTATGGTGTATCCTACCCAACACCATCTCACGTTCCAGAGGTGTCCGTCTGTTATTTATCATCAATTCCACATAGTTATCTTGTCACACCATTTCAATTCTTCTGTTTTTCGCAAGCAGTCTTTTTATGAGTCTTCGTATTTCTGGTTGTCATATTTGTTGCTGTCCATGTTTTACAGACATACAGTAAGACAGGCTTGATATGTTTTATATTGCACTCGATTTCTGTTGATTACTAAATATTATTGAAATTTCTCTTGCTTTTGTATTTTGTATGTCAATGTATGTTGCTCCAACGTTGTCTGTATTGTTGACAAGATATACATGTGCATCCACATCTTGATAGGTACATTACATGTGTAATCTAGCGATGTCTCGACAGTTTAATTAAATTGTGTTTAATTTCTTTGTTTACTTATTTAAGACAGTGTAGCAATTTTAGATTTAGACTATACTGCAGTGTCTACATGAATGAAGACGAAATACACTCACACACAATTGCTGTATGCGTCAATAATACAAGAAGCTGCTGCAAAACTGAAAGATAAGGAAAAAGACAAACATTAATTAAAAAATAACATTGATATGGAGACACTTTTACAAATGAACTATAGACCAGAAACGTGGGAATTGTTGTTGTCTCCCACCACCAGCCACAGCCTCAAACTGAAGATAAAGATGAGATGTGTAGATGGGTTAAGAGGAAAAGGTGAGAAGAAGTTAGCGATGGTTAGGGCACACATTAATGAATCCTGTTGATAGTATCACAAGGCAATCCTTGTTCTGGAATCACACAGTAAGAGACATAAAAAGAGACAGGAAACCACAAGGAGAAGAGAACTGGAAACATAAGTAAAAGCCATAAAAGTAGAGATGTCAAGATCTTGAGAGTAGTACAAGACCGGAGAACATGACACATTTTTTTAAAGGTCAATGCTCCTTCATGACTTGACGGATGATGATGATGAAGAGAAAAAAAAAACAAGATGTTACTTAATATGACATGAGAGACGTTCTTTAAGACACGTTCCTAGATATTACTGGACCACAAGGTCTTTTATACTTGGACATGCGCCGTAATATAACCGTCGGTCTTTGTGTTTAGGTTGAACAGGGCGCGCCTCGTGAAAACAAGGCACAATTTAAATTTAAATAAAAATGGGTCACAAATATCAGTTAACATGGACTAGTATGACAAACATCTCGCGAATGTTAAAAACGTAATAATAATAATATTTTAGTTTACAATGTTTCTTGTGTCATATTACAACAATTAAGTTATGAACTAGATTGATGTCGCAGGCAGTAATTATTTTTATAAACTAGATTGATGTCGCAGGCAGTAATTATTTATAAACATATTTAGCTCTGTATGGATTTCCATCTCCATGAAATGCATTAGATAGTTGTCACCGTGAGGACAGTTTGTAAGACTAGCATACCCTCACAGGCACATATCTGCTTGGTTCCATTCTATTCATCGGTGCTTCACAGATTCTCTAATGTTGTCCTCCCTCCGGACTCTGGGTCGTCCTGGAGGTCTGGTTCCCAGGCTCTTAGTTAGTCGTTGCCCATGACTCGCATCCAAACGTCAAGACTGTGACATAAGTGGAGCGGTATACAGCCATCTTCGTCTTCTTACCAACTTCTCTTTTGCTGAGGAATTCTCGATTTATGGCTTGAAAAAGTCTCCCAGGTGCTGCTCTTCGGGTAGCCAACTCTTATTTGATGCATCCCTTCCGGTCTATGACAGCTCTAAGGTATTTAAAGTGGTCGACCATTTCTAGGACATTTCTCCCAGCGTATTCTGATGTCTTCTTTCTTCTCGTGATATCACCATTGTTTTTGTTTTCGAGCTGCTTATGATCATCCCTCTCTTCTCCAGCTCTTCCTTCCAGACATGCAGGTTGGATTGAAGTATTGCCTCTGATTTTGCAATCAGGGCAACATCATCAGCAAATGCCAGCTCTGAAATACAGACCTGTATCATCTTCCAGTATTCCACTAAATACTTTCCTGTCCTCTCCTTACATGCCTTGACGACATCTTCCATGAGGAGTATGAAACGATAAGGTGACAGGATATCACCTTGTCTTACACCAGTGGTGGTTCTCAATTCTTGTGACTTATGGTTTGCAGTCCTCACATAATTTCTGCAAGACTTGTAGAAGCTCTGTAAAGCATGAATCAGAGGTGATGGGATGTTCTTCCTTGCCAAACAGTCACAGAGTTTGTTCCAGGGTACCTTGTCAAATGCCTGTTCCAGATCTAAGAAGCAAAGATGGATCTCACTCTTTTGCTCAGGAGCTTTTTCGTTCAACTGTCTGAGTGTGAAGATTAGGTCTTGAGTACTTCGATTTCCTCGGAAGCCACACTGGACCCCATCCATTTGTGGCTCAGCTAGACGTCTGAGTCTCTGGTCCAGGATTATAGAGTAGATTTTACCAGGGACACTGAGAAGGGATATGCCTCTATGGTTTCCACATTGTCGGTTGTCACCCTTTTTGAAGATCGGTGTTATTACGTCAATATACCAATCCTTTGGTATGGTCTTGTTGAGCCAAGCTGCCTGTAAGACCTTTAAGAATAATAGGTCGCCTGCTGCTCACATATACTTAACCATTTCTGGTCTTCAGCCATCATGACCTGCTACTTTACCCATCCTGATTTTCTCCAGTGCTGCCTTCAGTTCTTCCATCTTTATGTCATCTTCATCACCTATGGTTTCCTCCTCTGTGCCAGTGGTTATCATTTCTGATGGTTAACCTTGCTCACCATCTAGGAGTTCTGACAAATATTCTTTCCATCTTTCCATTACTTCTTTTGGGGCAGTAAGCAATTAGCATTGTTTGTCTTTTAAAAATTTAAAAGGGCAATGTTTTTCCTTCCTCACATTCTTTAGGGTCTTATAGAACAATTTATTGTTTTCTTGCGCATCGTTTTCTAGCTTTTCTTTACATTCTTCCAAGGACTTCTGTTTTGCTGCAAGCACCTTGTTCTTTGCTTCTGCTCTGAGTATCATATATTCTTTATATTTCTCAGTTTTTCCTGTTGTGTTTGTAGCTCCTAAGTATTGTTTCCATGCCATTTTCTTCTCTCTTATTGTCTCTTTAACCTCATCTGTCCACCAAGGTGTCTCCTTTATCTGGTTCCCAAGTCGAACTTCACCACATGCTTCTGCTGCAGCTGTCTTTATGATGTCCTTTAATTTCAGCGAGAGTGTTTCCAGGTCATCCGGTTGTTATTAAGTGTCTATCACTGCTGTAGCAATAAGCCACTTAAACCTGGTCTTCACTTCTGGCTCTCTCAGCTTGTAGGTCTTAATGCTCGTTTCCCCTGTTCGTTTACTTAGCTTCTTGCGTGGTGTTAGACAGTTCCTAGGCCGAGTAACGCTTTCAGTTGTTCTTTTAATTGTTAACAAGCAGTGGTCACTTCCAATCTCTGGCCTCCTCCACACTCTAACATCCCCGACATACTTGAATGAGCTCTTCCTAACTATGGCATAGTCGATCACTGACTTCTCATTCTTTGTTGTTTCACACCTGGTGTATACATGTATGCGCTTAAGAGGGAACTTTGTGTTTGTAATGATCAGATTCTGCTCAGTCCAGAATCTAAGGTGTCGCTTTCCATTGACATTAAGAGAATCTTTTCCATATCTTCCGATAACTCTACCCCATCTAGCTGGTTATTTCCAGCTCTGGCATTGAAATCTCCGAGCATGATAATTTCATCTAGGCAGTCATCTACTGTCTTTTGAAGGAGTTCGAAGAATTCCTCCTTGACCTCTGCACGCTTATCTTCATTTGTCCTATACACAATGTCAAGGTTGACTATGGTTTCTCCTTCTTTCAGTTTTAGGGCCATAATGCGTTACGAGACAAAGTTCATTCCCTTGATACTAATCCTTTTAGTTTTTGGCCACAATACAACCCACGCCCCCTTTAGCTCTTTCAGATGTGGGAACGCCACTGTAGAGCATCGTGTTGCCATCGAGATCCATAACTCCTTGTCCTTTTTTCTTTGTTTCTGTTAAAGCCAGGATTCATAGTTTGGCCTTCCTCATCGCTTCTACCAGCTCCTCTTCCTTCCCTCTCATACTTCTTGTGTTCCATGTTCCGTATGTCGTAGTCCGTTCCAGTTCGTCGCCTTTAGAATAAGTCCGGTTTTCTCTCTTATGTTTCGCGTATGTTTATAAGACAAACAGGTGATTGGCCTGTTGTGCCTGTGCATGATGGAGGGGCTGCATCCTAACGGCCTCCATGCAGGCCGCCCTCCTCCTTTTTCAGCAGGGCTTGGGACCGGCCTAGGCGTAGTTATAAATCACGCCATATACTAGAAATCTCTCTTGACTCCTATCTCGCTGGCTTCTCTTCTCTGTCTGTGTGATGGAAGTGGATGCCCAGAGTCTTTAACACGCCAGTGTTATATCCGAAAAGTTTTGGTACGCAAAGATTATTTTCAGAGTTAGTTTATTTACTATACCAATTACCACTATAGTAGTGTCTCAGTGTGTATCACTCAGTCCTACGCATCTTTTATTCTAGGGGAAAAGGGGGGGGGGGGGGGAATATATTATTCAAACAAGTTGTATGTGTTTGTTAATCTACCTGGTTTGTCGGAAATGATTGCAACGAAAATTTACGAAGGCAAAGGTACCGAGGAATGAATAGACCTGGTCACCCAGTCATAAGCTGGACGAAGTATAATGAAGTCTCTAACACCTCGCACAGCTGCTACCGTATCTGGAATGGAAATAACTTTAAGTGTTGTTTATGTACTGAATGTGTGAGCACGTTTCTTTTTGCAGGGGAGATTATTGCGGTATTTTTGTTGTAACGGGAGAGAACCTCCAAAGAAACAAGGAATGTATATTTAGGGCAAGTATTTATAGCAAACCGTTTTTTTTCCAGTATGATGATATTAATTTATAATGCAAAACTCGTACTATTTTTATGCTTTACTTAAACTATTTATATTTTAATAATTTTAAATTGTATTCTGGCTCTTATCATTAACAAATATAATTTATAAAGCAAACGAAGGCTTTATCACATACTTTTATATATCAACATAAATCTTTTAATGTAATAAAGTAGCATCCGTCCTTTCTGCATATCTTGTTGAACTTGTACATGCGTTTTACATCCGGCGAATGCGCCATCAATAAAACCGGTTCCTGTTTCAATATGGCGGACCCTTTTTTATCGTTAATATTTTGAAGGAGGTTTTTGACAATTGTTTTAATTTACCTACTACTTTGCCATCTCTGTTTGTTCTAAACAGTAAGTAATTTGAACGCCTTACAATAACCAATAACTGAGAGAGCGATTGGTTCTCGTCTGGTATGTGTGTTTTTCTAAGTGGATATTTCTGCTTTTTATAACAAATCCAAATGGAAGTTCAAGACATAGTTCTAAACATGGAAGATGCTCTGGAAGGCGGGTCGTTACACAGACCCGGTACCCTGGTTCTTACAACATCCGGGCCATAGGCCGCAAGAGCATCGTACTCGCTGATGGCGAGCATTTTGGCTGGACCGGCTGGGGGTGGGTTCAAATAACATTGCAGCCCTTTACATATTCTCAAACCCTCTAAAATGGTATGCGACCCTGACGACGTCAGCACATATAACGCACTATCAAAACCTTCATGGGAAGAAATTTGAATGGGCTAATCCCAAAATGTCCATAATCATAGAACACCAGGAAAAGGTGAAATCCAAGGGGGTGCTACACTGGCTACCCCCAACGATCAAAAAGGACGCTGTTCTATCAATCGTCACATCCATTACGGGTGACAAATAAGCTCACGCTTTTCAGTTACGAAATGCCACAGATAAGTGGGCTTTCATGTGTAACCCGACCAGAGACATCCCGCACTATGTTAACATGAAGCTACAATCGCAAGGACACGAGACGAACCAAAAAATTTTCGTTACAATGACAGGCAGGCGAACGCCATGCGCGATATGTGGTTTGGACAGTCATTGGGTCAACCAATGCCCAAAAAAGAAACCGCAAATAGCAACCACAACTACAGCTCCGGATAAGGAACAACCTACTTAATCTGCACCACCAACATCAGCTGCACCTTTAATGCAAAACACTCCACAGATAGCTAATGACGTACCACAAGACACAAACAACATGGCTTTCCTCGAATCTGACCCAGAAGATATGAACAAAGAAAATTTTACAGTCTACGTAAACAAGAAAAAACAGAACAAAGGGAAACCGAAACAGATCAAAGTCAGGAGAAGAATTACGCAAACATCCCCTCAATCCACTCTGGGTGATACCAATATCACCACTGACATAGACAACCAGCATAACAACAATACAAGTGTTTGTGACACAGACACACCACTCCGATGGCTACAGAAGATTACTATGACCCAGTGTTATTAATAGACCTGGAGAGCAACTCACCAGGACGGGACCTAACCTTCTAACTGTTACGGTCCCGCTGTATCTCTTCTTGCTAGTTGTTATTAAAAGATTCAGCACCGTTGGACGTGAGTTTATTGGGTTGCTTGTCAATACTTCAGATATTATGATTCATCTATTCTAATTCCAGCTTATAGTTCGATTGCAGTTTTAAGCCATTATTGTGTGATTTAATTATTACTATATCCAGTGTCGTCGTTGTGTGAATATAACTTTTAACGACCTAGAGACGGACAGACTAACAGATAACCATCCAGACTGAAGCATGACGTTGAATTTAAAATAAACCTAGGCAGTGATTGGCTACAAACAATCATATTATTAGTTATTCTTTATGAATAGACCTGTTTAATCTGGACTGACCTTGCAAGGAGTTTAGGGACGCCAACAACATCACAGCACAGAGTGCTAGCAAACTTGAATAATAATCAGGCAATTGATTGTTCCTTTGATATTTTGAACAATTTCGAGTGATTTTACTGCCTTATCGAAATAGCCTTACAACAGTAGGGATTTGCTCTAGACCCCCCGCCCAAGTCAGGGTCTAGGGACAACAATGTACTTTAAACTCCAGTAAGGGTTAGGCAAGACAGATCAAGTGTTGAGAATAATGAAACATATTACCTATCCTCTTTTAGGGCAGACAACTAATAAATATTTTTCAGAACCTATAGTCTGGGAGGATCTATCTGATGTAAAACCGTTAAGTCTATAGCGTAATAGTGGTTTGCAACCAACTCCTACTTTGAGCTGTGAGTTTCTGATCCAAAGCAGTGTCTATTCAGTTGGTATTATGCTTCACACCACCATTACTAGTGAGACCACCAGATTTCAGCACCAGAGCTACAACTACAAGATGAGTGAGCCTCTGGTCTGCTGGACATTCACCAACGCTTTGTAGTTACTAATATCCCCATAAAAATTCCCACCATTTTCTGGACACTGCGTAGTCAATATAGACAGGTGTGATGAGGCCACCCCAACAGCACAAACATTAACTATCCTCCCAAGTAGATGACTACTAGAACATTTTAATAAAACTAACTAGTATAGTACATATATATGTACACTATTGCATTTATGATATAATATTTCCATGCATTTCTTTCGATCTCTAAACCTTTTAAGTTCTGGTCAACCTAAAAAAATTGTCCAGAACATTTAATGTAATATAATTCTATACACACGTGAGTTAGTTCAGTGTATTTTAACATTTGTTAATATTATTAGTCTTCTTAATTATCTGTGGGTGTATTTATAAACTATCACACCACACTACACATCATAACACTAGACATTTTATGTAGCCACATTCATTAAGAAAAAAATTAAGTGTGAGGTCGTAGTGGTAGCAAGAAAGGCCTTCTGATAATTCACAACTACATTTTATCTCAGGAGCCTTCACAGCTGGCCTCATACATTACATTTTACATCACCATCATTTCCACTACACTGTATCTCCATTCAGCACCGTTGGACGTGAGTTTATTGGGTTGCTTGTCAATACTTCAGATATTATGATTCATCTATTCTAATTCCAGCTTATAGTTCGATTGCAGTTTTAAGCCATTATTGTGTGATTTAATTATTACTATATCCAGTGTCGTCGTTGTATAATAATCCTCCAGCAGTGTTGGTTATATTATAGTTAGTCTTATGAATACCTGTGATAATCTGGACTGACCTTGCAAGGATTAACAACAGTCACAGCACAGAGTGAGAACTTGAATAATTCAGGCAATTGACCAGTTCCTTTGACGACTGAACAATTTATTAGATATATCCTTTTACACCATGAGCGTAACACATTTCTCACACATCAACGTGGCTTTAACATAGTACTAGACTTAGCTCGTCTGGGTTAACCGTTAAGTCTATAGCGTAATAGAGTTTGCAACCAACTCCTACTGAATCCGATCCTTGGAATTATTATCCCTTCACAATACTAGTGAGTACATTATCCGTAAATCTATAGATCCTGTCTATGCATCATTATTCAACATCTTTGGCTTACCTCGCCAGGCTTTAACTGCCATGTATATAAGTTCAAGGTGAACGTAATCTGCGTTATTTGCGATTCTACTCTAGACTCTATCTGGTCCTATATTTAATTTGATACGGATTCTTACGCTATTTTACACTTCCCAGTGGATCTACCGTTCCACATATATTTAGTCAGTGGCTGTGCCACACATTTAATACACAATCCTTAAGTGGTTTTACCACACATTCCAACACTGCCATTCGGCTCAATGGCCATACATAGACTTTCCTAGTCTTTAGACACATATCCTTATATCGGCTTAAAGCCAGAACACAACGGTTCTACACTTGAGTAAGTGGCTATGCCACACATATTGAAACACTATCCATAAGTGGTTGTACCACACATTGAAACACTGTCGGATGGCACGCCGGCCATCAGGCCCGCAGGCCATAGGTAGACTACTGTAACTAGGCTTGACGCGTCATATCTTGATCTGCGCGATTTCCAGTATTAATTCAATTGAGGAGTATCGTGGTGCACGCATACGAATGTTTGCAACCATTCACATGTTTGCAAACCGCGAAACAGTCCTCAACACTAACAATAGAAAAGAACTCTTATCCCAAGCGCGTCACACATTACACAGACGACCCAGAGTCACAGAAGGGAAATTTGTGGATGCTTAAAGACTTTAAGAACCTTTCAACCAAAATAATTCATATAGATATAAATTCAAGTATAGATAGAGGTGCAAGATATATAGTGGAGACACATAGATGCATGTGTAAATGTCAAGATATATAGTGGAGACACATAGATGCATGTGTAAATGTCAAGATATATAGTGGAGACACATAGATGCATGTGTAAATGTCAAGATATATAGTGGAGACACATAGATGCATGTGTAAATGTCAAGATATATAGTGGAGACACATAGATGCATGTGTAAATGTCAAGATATATAGTGGAGACACATAGATGCATATGTAAATGGATAAACACAAGTATGTATTTACAATGCTATAACTCTCCTTTTTTCAAGACATCCTTTCCCTGTGTTGTATCTTGAACCTTATTTCTTTTTCTGCCTTTTGGTTTTTCACATCTTTTTCATTACACAACCACACCCTTTCCACCAATAGTCCTTTTTGTCACTTATCATCCTTTAATCCTTGCCCCAAGTCTCGGGCCTTTCTTTTCTTGAGTGGAAATTGTGTCTACATCCATCAACCTTATTCCTTACCCACACAGATGCTTAAGTACTTGTCCTCCTTCCTAGACCTGACTGCACCTGCTCTATGCAGTAGTAAAGGACCTGCACACTCTTTTAATTTATGTAAACGGTTCATGAAGTAATGTTTTGTTTTTTCATGGCGCACACTTTTTTGCACCCCCACTCTATGCCCTTTAGTTTAACCCTTTTGTCATTAAACATAAATGGGTTAACAAATAAACTAAACTCTCTGGTAAAACTAATTAAAAAATACCAACCAGATTTTGTTTTTTTTGCAAGAGACTAGAGTTGTTTCAGACTTCCGGGCCAAACAAATCATAACAAAATTAGGTTTAAGACACGGGTGGTTTAGTATAGGGACATCACACACAGGTGTTGCGATCTTACAATCATCAGACGACTGGGAAATAACACACCATAACATGGACACTAACGGCAGATTAGGTTCTGTCCAAATACACAATAAACAAAGTGAACAAGACACATACACATTAGTCAATATATACGCTCCCAGTCAACGAGCAAATCAGCCAGTTTTTTATGGAGAACTCTCTGACGTTTTGTCACTACACTACAAAGGAGGGAACTTAATTTTAAGAGGGGATTTTAATTGTGTCATGTCTGACCTAGATCTTGCCGGTCGAACCTTACAAACACAGAACACACATGTAACTAAGAATCAGCCATCTCAGTTGCAGATATTACAAACTATTTTAGAAGAGCATAGTCTGAATGATGCCTTTAGAAGTGTTGAACCAAATAATAGATCGTACACTTACATAGATAAGACACACCCGGGTTTAAGACGAGCATCTAGGATACATAGGATATATACATCAGATATTTACAAGGTACAGAAAACACAACATATTAACAGCACACTTGACTTCACAGACCATAAAGCGGTTTATACAGTGTTAGGTATAGGGACGCCCATTATAACATCTAAAAGATCCCCACATTGGAAGTTTAACAATAGTTTACTTAAACATGACTTCTTCACAAAAGAAATAACGCAACTCATATTAGGATACACAGAACAGATCCCTGAACAAAATATTGCAGGTTATTGGGATTTATTACAACAACACCATAAAAGACAGGACACAGGCCCTGGCCACCTACATATACAGGTCATCTAAAATACAAGAAAAGATATTAGAACAAGCAATCAAACTGACAAAACAAATAGACAAAACTAATCCGGTTATCCAGACTTTGCAAGACCAGTTAGAACAACATAAACAACACACATATAAAGGTGCAATGCTGAGAACGAAATTATATACAACACAAGAGACTCCAAACAAACAGTACTTGGCAATAGAACAGAACATTCAACAAAATAAACAGATCCGCCAAATACTAGATAAAAATGGACAATTGCAGACAAACAACACAAACGTGTGTCAGACCATCTTGGAATTTTATAAACAGTTATACACCAAAGAAGAAACAAGAACAGACGTACAAAACATTTTTCTACAGTACACAAAGCCTATCACAGAACAAGAAAGTCGAAAATTAGACCAAGTTCTAACACTCGCAAATTTGCGAGAGGCAGTAAACGCATTAAACCGAGATAAGACCCCGGGTCCAGATGGTCTTACATCAGAATTCTATATTTTCTTTTTTCCCGTTCTTGGACCACTATTAATGAAAGTTTTTGAGGAAGCCCTTCAGAAAGGCGAACTTCCTGAAAGTTTAAATCAGTCGTACATAGTACACTTACCAAAAGATAAAACAGACAGGAAAGTACTAAAAAATTACAGACCCATATCACTTCTAAACACTGACTATAAAATTCTAACTAAAACTCTTACTAATAAACTAAAACCATTCATGCATATCCTAACTCATGACGACCAACAGAACAGCGTGCCGCAGAGGAATATCAGTAAACATACACACTTTTTTAGAGACTTGATTATTTACGCGTCAGACAAGCAGCACGAGGCCGCTATTCTATCGTTGGACCAGGAAAAAGCGTTTGATAGGGTATCCCATTCTTTTTTACACAAAACTCTGTTCGCCTGTAATGTAGGGCCATACTTTAGAAAATGGATAGAAATTATATACAAAACACCCGAAAGTAGACTTTTAATAAATCACACAATAAAAGAACCTTTTATTTTAACTAGGTCTGTTAGACAAGGGTGTCCACTCTCACCCTTGTTATATGTTCTTTCAATAGAACCCGTGTTAGAGAAAATAAGACAAGACACAAACGTCACGGGGATTTTCATTCCAGGACAAGGTCAAAGAAAATTAGCACCCTACGCTGACGACACGATATTTTTCCCAACCAAAATTTCATCCATTTAAAATATTTTAAACACCTTCAATGAGTTTGGACGAGCTAGCGAAGAAAAATTAAACATTCAGAAATCAAAGTTAATGGGAATAGGTAAAAGGGAAACAGATCAGATTTTCCCTTTCATTTGCTCCAAGTTAATGAAATAAAAATTTACGGTATTACATACACTGCCACACCAACACAAAGAAACTTACAGGTATGGAAAAACTTGTTAGAGAAAATAAAAAAAGACGTGAAAGATAAACATACAAAACTACTACAATTTTCGGAAGATCGTTTTAATCAACACCTTTATTTTACCTAAATTAATTTATATAGCAAATGTTCAAACCATTCCTCAAGAAATTATTACACGAATTAATAAACTCATAAGAACATTGTTATTTCGCAACACTTTAGATTGTATAAAGCATAAAACGTTAATACAACCCAAAGATACAGGGGGAGTATCTTTACAAGATATAGCAACTAAAATAAAAGCTTTGAGAATCAAGTACATAGGAGAAATTGTTAAAAATCCTGAACAATACCCCCTGGCTCATTATTATATTGGTTTGAGATTATTTAACGCGTGTCGTTACAAAAATAACTAACCTCATCATTTTGGCACTTTACCACGGTTCTACAAACAATGCATACAAAGCATACAAGGAAACATGCCTTTATTACAACAAAACACACGTTCCATTTACAGGAATCTCTTTAGTATGCAAGAACCATCATTAGTGACAAGGATAAAACGTGGGTACAATTATTTCCTAACTGATTACCAACCTATTTTTAGGAGCCTACACGAGTTACCACTTGCTCCACCCGCAAAGGAAGTCACCTTTAGATTATTATATAGCATGACACCCATTAGGCAAAGACTTGTTGCACAATGGAGAAACATCCCAAAATGCAAATTATGTAACACCAATACACAGGAGACAGAAGATCATTTGTTTTTTTACTGTAGTACAGTTACTCCTACAACAGAAATTTTGAAAAAGGAATTGATGGTTCACGTTCCACGCACTATTGACATGTATAGAGCTATCATGCTGAATTCCCTACCAAAGTGTAAACAACAAGTAGAACTGAAATTTTTGACTCTGATAGTGGAATTTAAATATTTAGTCTGGATATGTAGGTACTGCGCGGTGTGTGAAGGGAAACAGTACAATGCCCACTTATTCTCACAATTACACCTACTAAAAACACAATTAATCAAAGTTTGAAAGGATTGGCGGGGAAAAGGGGGGGGGGCAGTAGGAAACTAATTTCAACCCAGAACTGACTGCACATATTTTAAATAATTATAGCCATGTTTAGCTTTATGGGTACAATTTCCAATGTGTGTGTGTCAACGAGTTTATATGAAAACTTTCCTTTAAGTGTGCCAGTGAGTGCGAGTACGCGTGAGTGGTTATATGTATTATAAAATTTGTACTGGTTTTAGTTAATTGAAAAGAAATACAAATCAAGAATCAAAAAACGGAACGAATGTATGTATGTGCGTGTATGTATATATCGGTATATAGGTGCAGATTCCAGGTTTTTTCTCTTCTTCAAACTCCTTTTTAAGTGTTTTGACTCATTTCGGAGTGTCTAAACAGTAGTTCAAATGTACATGTGAAAGTGTGATCAAGTGTAGGTTATTTTTTAATATGTAATATACTATGAACTAAATAGGAAATTGCTTAGCTCTAGACCAATGTTATTTTTAATTCTTCTTTAAAATTTAATTAACTTTATTTATTTCACTGTTACTCTTTAAGACTGTACAGATTCTAAATTACTTATTATTTAATTTTTTAGGTATTTGTTTGTTCAATTATTCCTTTATTTTTTTGGCTTGTTTAGGTACTCAATGGAGTGAGAGGGAGCATGAGG
>JAMPIV010001639.1:0-124061 GCA_024509875.1 Oreohelix idahoensis
GGTGGTCCTGGAAACAATCTGCAGCAGTGCAGTCTGGCTGAGCGAGTGCGGATCGCAATGGGATGGCAAACCCGGTCCTAAAAAATGCCGTGCAGAAGTCGGATGTGTCGACCGAAAGGTGCAAGTATCACAGCTTAGGCGTAAACAGACACAACGCAACCACCGTCCTTTTCAGGACGAACAAGGAAGAAGAAGATATCACTCTAATAGAGTAAAGGGCAGAATCGTCGCTGAGCGGATTTTTCATGATAACCTCCAGCATAAGAATGGAGGTAGGGTCAGTTACTGCAGCCTTGAGCGAGGTGGCTGTCTGAAACTATACTGTTCAAAAAAAGAAACGCATAGCTACTGAAGGCACACACATAGCCATAATTTTGACATTAAATAACTTTTTTAATTTAATGAGTTAATTGTTCAAATTGCACACAAGAATACCTTAGGGTTCAACCAATCAATTGACAGTTGTTTTGCATCTGGGTCACGAGAGTTTTTTGGCGTACGGGCTTTCCCGTTAGTATGGTGTGTGGCCGCCTCTTGCATCGATTAGCGACTGGTATCTCCTGGGCATGGATGCGATCAGACGTCTGATGTGGGCCTGTGGGATGGCTGCCCACTATTCCTGGAGTGCCTGGAACAGATCACGACGATTGGCTGGAGCAACGTCTCGGCGACAAACACGTCTATGCAGCTCATCCCACAGGTGCTCAATCGGACTCATGTCTGGAGACAGGGATGGCCAGGGAAGGGTGAGAATGTTGTTGGCAGTCAGGAACTGCGTGGTCAACCGTGCACAATGGGTCTGGCGTTGTCCTGTTGAAACACAGACCTTTGGGCAGCCAAAAGTGGAAGGACATGGGGTCGAAGAATTTCATTGACGTATCGTTGCGCATTCAAGTATCCTTCAATGTGCACCAATTGACTCCTTCCGTTGTAACTGATCATTCCCCACACCATTGCACCTTCACCACCGTGCGGCGGAGCTTTATCAACGCAATTTTGGGCAAAACGTTCATGTCGCCTACGGTAGACCCTACGCCGTCTATCATGACGCTGCAACAAAAAGAAAGATTCGTCACTAAACAAGACACGTCTCCATTGATTGTCAGCTGCCCAGAGACGATGCTGGTTGGCCCAAAGAAGTCGATTTTGGCGATGGCGGCGCGTAAGGACAGGTCCTCAGTGAGGTCGTTGTGCCCAAATTCCAGCGTCTTGCAGTCTATTCCGGACAGTTTGATCAGACACATGATGTCCTGCAGGCAATGACTGGGCAGTGTAGGAAGCTGTTGTAAACCTGTCTCTGAGGTGACGAAGCCGAAAAAAGCGATCCTCCGCTGCTGTTATCACTCTGGGTCGTCCACTGCGATGCCGGTCTTCAACTGAGCCAGTGGCTTGGAACCGGTGCCAAAGTCGACTGATGGTAATCTGATGCACGTTTAGACTTTCGCCGGCATGCAGTCGGCCAATAGCAATGTTCCTTAAAATTTATCGATAGAGACGCCATAAATGTCTGCTTGAAAATGAACTGAATTTTTTTGTGTAGCGTTATCCTTTTATAGGGTTTCAGTTGCGTAGTCAGTGAATAGTGTTCACTCCAAATTTTGTTGCTTTCACGTGCGCGCAACATGAGCTGTGGTCAAAAATTGCGTCATAAACACTATTGACCACTGCGTTGTAACGATTACAAAAACGAACGCAATTCAGGTCAACACGTGCATTTGACACTGTAAAGAACATTTGAGGCTGGTTTTTATATACCCTAGCACCAAATTTTACTTACAAACTCATAAAAACGCGCCATCGGATAGCTATGCGTTTCTTTTTTTGAACAGTATACATTAACATGGGCAGTTATTGTATCAGGCTCACAATCCACGCCTGGGAAGGTCCAAACTCGATGGCTACGGCATGAATGGAAAACCACCGCAGATGCCTGGAATCTTCAGGAACTGGCGTGAATCTACTATCCTGGTCATGCAGGGGTACGCGGCAATGAAACAGCTGAGAGACTAGCTTCAAGTGCACCTATTGAAGGAGCATTGGATATGAATAAGGTATAGGTACTGATGGCAATTTATGATTGCCTATTAGATAATGACACAAATAGATGAATCATAATTAAGACTGCAGGAATTTTGAATCAAAAGGTAAGACCAGCAGGGATGGAAGTATGAGAGGATGCATCCGGCGTCTACACAACAGGCGCGCACCAGGAACAATTATCATTTATACCCTTCTCCCTGCGGGAGACTAAGCACCTATGAGTTTGCCCGGAGTGCAATGACGTCGATTCTGATCAACAACAACATGTTATTTTCACAACTATATATTCTTCCGCTCAAAATATTCTTCGTCTTACATTATCCCCTGTTTGTACATCAAAATGTGCATGGTAGGACATCTTCAAACTTGGAACTTTTTTTCCCCCTAATAAAAATACTGCTCACATTTTATACGTGGCGACCAACTTTTGGATATTGCCAAACCTCGATCTGATTTATCTCTTTCGTAGTTAATTTAATAACGCAGCTTCTTTATGGTGGAATTCGTTAGATAGTTCTCTCAAAACTAAAAACTACACTACACTGCTTTCTTGAACAAGGTACATGGTCTATAGAGATCAGCAACCTTCGACTGACCGCTGATTTCTTCAACAAGGTACACATGGTTTATAGAGATCAGCAACCTCAGCAATCTTCGACTGACCGCTGCTTTCTACATAAAGGCTATATTCATGTTGACGTCTAAGGTGTTCGAAAAATAATATCCAAGGTCAAGGGTGAAAGGCTGGGGGAGAGACAGAATGTTGGTTTTAATTTCAAAGTAAACAGTCAAAATGTTTACCCCCTTAACCCCATCAGATTTAGTAGTGCAGACGCCCATGGCTATGACTGAGGATAACAACAACAACAAAGAGGCGATTTCATGGTCGAAAAACGCTAGTAGTAAATGGGAAAATCGATATGGAATTATGAGCGCTTTTGGAGAATGAGAAAAAGACATTAATAAGGAGGTACGGGCAACAATACAAATCAAACATACTCTCAGTTTCGCGGTGTCACAATCTCGGAGCGTTGGTTACCCGAGAACAATCAACCGGGTTAGTATATTTCGGGATGGCTGTCCCACACAACCACTGCCAAGCTTCAGCATTAACCAGTGCAGACAATTCTTCTTCTTCTTTTTCCTCGTTCGTCCTGATAAGGACGTTAGTTGCGTTGCGTCCGTTTACAGCAGAGCTGCGATATTTGCGCCTTTTGGCCGACACGTCCGACTTCAGCATGGCATTTTTTGGGACCGGGTTTGCCTTCCCACTTCGATCCCTACTCTCTCAGCCAGACTGAAGTGATGCAGCCAGTTTCCAGGACCACCACTTGGAGGTAGAGTCCCTAGGGTCTTGGTCAGCTCTGGTTCGCTGATCCAGCTCTGGTTCGCTGACCCTGACGCAAGCAGTCAAGCTATGAGTCGCTGATTGCATTCATCTTTCTTGCTGCGTCTTCGATCCCGCAGACAATTCAAAAGTGAAATTGACCACATTTGATTTGGTATTCAAAGTCCAGTTCTGCTCTGTTCACCACATAAGTGTATTTATGATGCTATAGTTTGATAACAGAAACTGAAACATGACACACAAAACTTTCACAAACTATTTCCACAGTTGTCTTTATTGGGATTCTGGTTTTATGTGTTTTTCTGTCCCCAATTTAACCAGCTGGTTAAATTTTCTGTATTTGGCTTTCCGTGAGGTGGTTTCAGTTCTTTTCTTTCTTTCTGCCGCGCTCCTGTCTTTTGTTACTTCTAGCTGTGCAGATTTTCTGTCCAGTGCCATTTATAATGGCGATTTTCGGTCTGGTGTCGTGTATAATGACGCCTTGCCTCTGGGGCTATTGACTCAGATGCAGCAGTTGCCTGTATGATCTCTGAAATATTACGCAAGTGTCCCAGTACGCAGATAAAATGTCGTGAGTAGCGAATCCATGACTACAACAAGCGTGCTGCAGGTAAGCATATGACGACAGCTTTAACTATGGAAGCAAACAGGCGAAGTGTTAGTGCCACTAAAGATGGAAATAAGCAGCAAAGGCCGTAATAAGCCTGAGTACAAACGTTAAAAAAAAAATTTAAAAAAAAAAACTGCAAGCAATACTAAACACCAAAAACAACTTGGCGGAGGACTGTGGAGGCTGAGATGCAAAGAATGAACCAGAGTTGGGGCACTGTACGAAGGATGGCCACCGACCGAGCAAAGTGGAATCAATTTGTTGTTGTCCTACAAGACGCCACCAGGCGTAATGGCTACTGACTGCTTTGACGGTCGGCGGCTAAGGATCAAAGAAGAAGAAGAATACTAAACAGTAGTTGGAAAAGAGGCATACCAAAGAACTGGAAGAATGTCACTATAATACAAGTGTCGCCGCGTGCAGAGCACGAGCGACTTTATTGATGTTTAATTATGTTGACGGTAATGAAATAGACGACATAGACTGACAATTATCTGTATTGGTTAGTGGTTATGTTAAATAAAAATAGATGACGAGCTTAGGACAGTACATGTAGACTACTGAAATGCGCAGTATGTCAAAAGAAATTAATGATCAGGTCGAACTCTATGACTGCAACAGTTTACGTCAGCAGTGATTCTCCAAATATAGTAAATACAATAGAAAAAGTCCTTCAGTAAGTTAGTAGTTACTAATGCAAATAAACTGAGAACCCTTCCAATGAACTCAAATCATAAGCTGAATGCGCTTGGCTAGAATCAACTGGTTTCAATGTCTGTAGTCAGGTAGAATCTCGTGACAATCGTTAGCAAAATGAAAAACTAACACAGTAGGTTGATCAGGTTAGCCATAAGATCTGCTGAAATTGTTAGTCTTAAAGGTCCTACAGGCAGCATGGTGCAACAAGACCATACCAAAGGATTGGGAGATTGCCATCATAACACCAATTTTCAAAAAGGGTGACAATCGACAATGTGGAAACCATAGAGGCATATCCCTTCTCAGTGTCCCTGGTAAAATCTACTCTAGAATCCTAGAGCAGAGACTCCGACGCCTAGCTGAGCCACAACTGGATGAGGTCCAGTGCGGATTCCGAGCAAACCGAAGTACTCAAGACCTAATCTTCACACTCAGACAGCTGAGTGAAAAGGCCCTTGAGTATAAGAGTGAGATCCATCTTTGTTTCATAGATCTGGAAAAGGCGTTTGACAGGGTCCCCTGGAGCAAACTTTGGGACTGTTTGGCAAGGAAGAATATTCCAGCACCTCTGATTCATGCTATACAGAGCTTCTACAAGTCTTGCAGAAATTATGTGAGGACAGCAAACCATAAGTCAGAAGAGTTCAGAACCACCACTGGTGTAAGACAAGGTGATATCCTATCACCTTACCTCTTCATACTCCTTATGGACGATGTCATCAAGGCATGTAAGGAGAGAACAAGAAAGTATTCAGTGGGGTACTGGAAGATGAGACAGGTCTATATTTCGGAGCTGGCATTTGCTGATGATGTTGCCCTGATTGCTAAATCAGAGGCACATCTCCAATCCAACCTGCAAGTCTGGAAGGAAGAGCTGGAGAAGAGAGGGATGGTCATAAGCAGCTCTAAAACAAAATCCATGGTGATATCACGAGAAGAAAGAAAACATCAGATTAAGTTGGGAGAACAGGTGATGCGTGATGCCATATGATGATGGATGGCATCCGCATGTCTGGTTTTGTGTAGTGTGTAGATGTGTTCAGTCAAAACAATGTTCATGCAACAATAACAGGGCAATCCACATAGGACGTCAGTAAACTCACGACGTATAAAGTCAATGAGTCTTGAAACAGCCGTTGACGTTTTTCTTCATTATTTATTGTGGACGCCACAGTGACAAAATGGTTACGCAAATGTGTAGGCACATCAAACAGTCATTATCACAGCAACATTCAATACAGCAATAAACGGTAGACAGCATTACAATGATGAGTCAGATGCATTTTATATTTCAAAGTGCTGTAAATGTAGTCAGGTGAACAACTCCATCCTTTTCTATAACAGCCAGGAGATAACCAGATGTATGAGATCAGTTCACTCTCCTTAGTTTGACTTCAGCAAGACAGACACGTCTGCCGAAGTATAAATAATGTCCTCAAGAATATCCTCTAGATAATAAAGGTTTTCTAAACCTAGTTCACTTAACAAAGTAGCAAGTAATGGTCCTTGGTACATGCATCAACCGATGCAGTACAATGCAGCGACATGTGAGCTGGGAAAGAACATCTCGTGACGACGACTTTCGGAGACAGGCTATGAATCGAAATCGCTCACGACCCAAAATCGATAGAGTTAATGGAAAAGTCAATTTACCTTGCTTTCATGAAATACACAGAAATATCACGCCTCCCGACATGTGGGAAAACACTAGAGGTATTATCTCGACTAAACGAAATATCCATAAGAGGACTACACATCCCTGACAGAACAAAAATAGCGGAGATCCCCTCTTCAACGAGGCATCTCTTTCGCCATTCCAAATCGCTCACTCCCACTAGTGGTGGGCGGAAACCGATCGACAAACAACAAGACAAGTCATGCGCAGTCCAGCGCAAAAATGACCACAGCTCAAAAGTTAACTGCATTCGATACCAACGCGAGAAGACAAATGCTTACCGAGAAAAGTGACTATAAATTACAAGCAGTTGTTGCCCTTGCGTTATAAAACAGATATTGAAATAAAACGATGTTGCGAGAATTTATCACGCAACAACAGGTCCTGGAGCAGGTCGACCACTTTAAATATCTCGGAGCTATTATAGACCGAAAGGGAGGCATCAAAGAAGAGTTGGCCACTCGAAAAGCAGCGGCTGGGAGACTTTTTCAGGCCATAAATCGTGGATTCCTCAGCAAGAAAGAGGTTGGTAAGAAAACGAAGATGGCTGTATACCGCTCCACCTATGTACCAGTCTTGACATATGGATGCGAGTCGTGGGCAATGACTACAACGCACAAAAGCCAGATCCAAACCTCAGAAATGAGGTATCTGAGGAAAGTGGTTGAAGTAACAAGAAGAGACATGGTCCGCAACCAGACGATCCGTCAAGGCCTAAAATCCCATCCGCTGCAGACCCAAATAGAACAGTCCCAACTAAGATGGTTTGGCCATGTCTGCAGAATGGGAGAAGATCGGCTACCACGACAAGCATGGGAAACAAAGAGCCAGGGATCCAGACCTCCAGGACGACCCAGAGTCCGCTGGGAGGACAACATTAGACAATCTTTGAAGGACCGAGGACTAGAATGGAACCAGGCCAGGAAGAAGACAGCTGATAGAATGGTCTGGCGCTCTCTCTTCCAAACCTCTACACCTCACGGTAGAAGGGGAACGACTAAGTAAGTAAGAAATTGTTAGTTAGAAACAGAACGAATAAAGAACCTCTCAGTAGACAACAACTCTTCAACATTCAGCTCTAGGTCATCGGCGCCGATCTTTATTTCCAAGGAGAGTTAATTTGATAACTAGTGCCTGCTTTTAACAGAACATTTACAAGATCATTGCAACAGTTAACGAACCATCTGTTATCGACTGGTCGTAGACACCGTGGTACCACATATCTCTAAGTCAGAAGGAATATAACAATAGATCTGCAGGAAAGAGAAAATGTAACAGCTTAATTCCTCTTAAAACCTGCTGTAGCCATTTATTAGGACGAAGACAGGACAGTTCTGCATTTTTGAGAAGTTATTGATTCATTTCCATGTTATTGTCAAACGTTGCTGTAACAAGAAGATGTCAGAAATGAGCAGAGATTTAACACCAATAAACAGGCCTTAAAACGTTTTTCCTGGATTTATTTCAACACAGTTCCTGTATTTTCTGTGGTGACTGTTAATGCTACATGTCGTCTAAGCTTCAGTTGTTATCAGTCGTAACAGTAGATGTACCTGTGATCGTTGAAGTTTTCATCCTGGTGATTTGTGGTGTTAAACAGTCGTGCTTATGAACATTTACCTGATGTAAAGACTTATTACCTGCCAATAAAGAAAAGGTACACGACCACAAAAACTAACTCAGTAGAAACAGCTGGTGAATTAGGAGAGACCAGAACTTAAAGAAAAGACATTAATACCAAAGAATACAATTGTCAATCAAAGAATAAATTCTTCAACATCAAGTGCCAAGAAACGCCAATCAACACCAACACGTAGCAGCATTCTCATCCGGAAGAATGAACCTGCTGGGTTGTCGCATAACACACAACGCTAGAGATTCCACTATACGATCAAAACACGTGCCTCGCCATTAAATGACAATTCAATACACAAAGCTAGAAACAAACATTACACAACAGTATGAAGAAACATTCTCGAACAATTGAAAATCGAAACCATCAACAAACAAATAACCAGTGGCGCTGCCACACAAGTTCTCTGGGAAGAAAAATATGACAGATCCAAATAGCTAGAAACTACTTAGCTGTGAAGGAACACTGTTAGGATGCATGACAGAGAACCTAGATGTTAATTTCTCCTATATAGCTGATTAATTAACTATTGAGTGAAGGGGGCTACCTACTACTACTACTACTAAATAGTCAAACTGACATGGGTTGTTTCAATGATGTGGAAATAGTCTTTGTCAGGTATGGAAGGATAACTAAACTGTCGTTTGGTTAACAGGTATGGCGTCTGCCTCGATTTCTAAAGGTACCGGATTCGCTTCCCAGTACAGGGAATGTATTTTATGGAAATCTTTTTTTCTTCAGAACCAGTGGTTCTTAATGATGTCATACTTCCCCCTGATCTCCTGGGTAGTGAGATCAAATGCCTAGCCTTCTTGGATAATGGCAAAAAATTAGGAGGTCTCGTGTGCAAGTTGCACATGTTAAAAATACCATGGCAGTTGGAAATCGTATAAAGTAGGCCATACGGCAGCTGCCCTGGCAAAATTAGGAAACCTACCCACCACAAAAAAAATATTTATAGATTGTGTGATTCCTGCAAACTCCGCCAATGCCGGTCCCAAGCCCGGATGAAAAAGGAGGAGGGCGGCCTGCATGGAGGCCGTAAGGAGATAGCCCCTCCACCATGCAAAGGCACAACAGGCCAATCACCTGTTTGCTTTAAATCATGATTACGCGAACTACAAGAGAGAAAACCGGACTGATTCTAAAGGCGACGAACTGGAACGGACTACGACTTATGGAACTTGGAACACAAGAAGTATAAATGGGAAGGAAGAGGAGCTGGTGGAAGAGATGAGGAAAGCAAAACTAGAAATCCTGGCTATAACGGAAACGAAGAAAAAAGGACAAGGAGTCATGGATCTCGATGGCAACACGTTGCTCTACAGTGGTGTACCCATATCTGAAAGAGCTAAAGGGGGCGTGGGTTGCATTGTGGCCCAAAATCAAAAAGATAGTATCAAGGGATGGAACTTTGTCTCGGAGCGCATTATGGTTGTAAAACTAAAAGAAGGAGAAACCATAGTCAAACTGGTCATAGTGTATGGGCCAAATGAGGATGAGAGAGCAGAGGTCAAGGAGGAATTCTTCGAGCTGCTTCAAAGGACAGTGGATGACTGCCTAGATGAAGTTATTATGCTCGGAGATTTTAATGCCAGAGTTGGAAATGACCATGCTAGATGGGGTGGAGTTATCCGAAGATATGGAGAAGATACTCTCAATGACAATGGAAAGCGACTCCTTAGATTCTGCAGTGAGCAGAATCTGATCATTACAAGCACAAAGTTCCCCCATAAGCGCATACATGCATACACTAGATGTGAACCAACCAAGAATGAGAAGTCAGTGATCGACTATGCCATTGTTCGGAGAAGCTCATTCAGATATGTCCGAGATGCAAGAGTCTGGAGGGGGCCAGAGATTGGAAGTGATCACTACCTGCTAACAATCAAACGAACAACTGAAAGAGTTGCTCAGCCTAGGAACTGCCCAACATCACGCAAGAAACCAAGTAAACAAACAGGAGAAATGAGCATTAGGACCTACAAGCTGAGAGAGCCAGAAATTAAGACCAGATATCAGGGGCTTATTGCTACAGCAGTGAGCAACACAGAAGAACGACCTGATGACTTGGAAACCCTCTGGAATAAATTCAAGGATATCATAAAGACAGCTGCTGCAGAAGCATGCGGTGAAGTCCGACTTGGGAACCAGAGAAAGAGGACACCTTGGTGACAGAGGAAGTCAAAGAGAAAATAAGAGAGAAGAAAATGGCATGGAAACAATACTTAGAGCTAAAAACACAACAGGACAAATGGAAAAATATAGAGAATATGTGACACTCAGAACAGAAGCAAAGAACAAAGTGCTAGCAGCAAAACAGAAGTCCTGGGAAGAATTTGGAGAAAAGCTAGAAAAAGATGCACAAGAAAACCAGAAATTGTTCTATAAGACCCTAAAGAACATGAGGAAAGAAAAACAATGCCCTCTCAAATTTATAAAGGACAAGCAAGGCAAATTGCTTACTGCCCCGAAGGAAGTAATGGAAAGATGGAAAGAATATTTCTCAGAACTCCTGGATGGTGAGCATGATGAAGCATCAGAAATGATAACTACTGACACAGAAGAGGAAACAAATGATGGTGAAGATGACATAAAGATGGAAGAACTGAGGGCAGCACTAGAGAAAATCAAGATGGGCAAAGCAGCAGGGCATGATGGTATAACACCAGAAATGGTTAAGTACATGGGAGCATCAGGCGACCTATTACTCTTAAAGGTCCTACAGGCAGCATGGTGCAACAAGACCATACAAAAGGATTGGGAGATTGCCATCATAACACCAATTTTCAAAAAGGGTGACAATCGACAATGTGGAAACCATAGAGGCATATCCCTTCTCAGTGTCCCTTGTAAAATCTACTCTAGAATCCTAGAGCAGAGACTCCGACGCCTAGCTGAGCCACAACTGGATGAGGTCCAGTGCGGATTCCGAGCAAACCGAAGTACTCAAGACCTAATCTTCACACTCAGACAGCTGAGTGAAAAGGCCCTTGAGTATAAGAGTGAGATCCATCTTTGTTTCATAGATCTGGAAAAGGCGTTTGACAGGGTCCCCTGGAGCAAACTTTGGGACTGTTTGGCAAGGAAGAATATTCCAGCACCTCTGATTCATGCTATACAGAGCTTCTACAAGTCTTGCAGAAATTATGTGAGGACAGCAAACCATAAGTCAGAAGAGTTCAGAACCACCACTGGTGTAAGACAAGGTGATATCCTATCACCTTACCTCTTCATACTCCTTATGGACGATGTCATCAAGGCATGTAAGGAGAGAACAAGAAAGTATTCAGTGGGGTACTGGAAGATGAGACAGGTCTATATTTCGGAGCTGGCATTTGCTGATGATGTTGCCCTGATTGCTAAATCAGAGGCACATCTCCAATCCAACCTGCAAGTCTGGAAGGAAGAGCTGGAGAAGAGAGGGATGGTCATAAGCAGCTCTAAAACAAAATCCATGGTGATATCACGAGAAGAAAGAAAACATCAGATTAAGTTGGGAGAACAGGTCCTGGAGCAGGTCGACCACTTTAAATATCTCGGAGCTATTATAGACCGAAAGGGAGGCATCAAAGAAGAGTTGGCCACTCGAAAAGCAGCGGCTGGGAGACTTTTTCAGGCCATAAATCGTGGATTCCTCAGCAAGAAAGAGGTTGGTAAGAAAACGAAGATGGCTGTATACCGCTCCACCTATGTACCAGTCTTGACATATGGATGCGAGTCGTGGGCAATGACTACAACGCACAAAAGCCAGATCCAAACCTCAGAAATGAGGTATCTGAGGAAAGTGGTTGAAGTAACAAGAAGAGACATGGTCCGCAACCAGACGATCCGTCAAGGCCTAAAATCCCATCCGCTGCACACCCAAATAGAACAGTCCCAACTAAGATGGTTTGGCCATGTCTGCAGAATGGGAGAAGATCGGCTACCACGACAAGCATGGGAAACAAAGAGCCAGGGATCCAGACCTCCAGGACGACCCAGAGTCCGCTGGGAGGACAACATTAGACAAGCTTTGAAGGACCGAGGACTAGAATGGAACCAGGCCAGGAAGAAGACAGCTGATAGAATGGTCTGGCGCTCTCTCTTCCAAACCTCTACACCTCACGGTAGAAGGGGAACGACTAAGTAAGGTAAGAAATTGTTAGTTAAAACAGAACGAATAAAGAACCTCTCAGTAGACAACAACTCTTCAACATTCAGCTCTAGGTCATCGCGCCGATCTTTATTTCCAAGGAGAGTTATAATTTTGATATCTAGTGCCTGCTTTTAACAGAACCTTTACAAGCGCATTACAACAGTTAACGAACCATCTGTTCTCGACTAGTCGTAGACACCGTGGTACCACATATCTCTAAGTCAGAAGGAAGATAACAATAAGATCTGCAGGAAAGAGAAACGGTAACAGCTTAATTCTTCTTAAAACCTGCTGTAGCCATTTATTAAGGACGAAGACAGGACAGTTCTTCATTTTGAGAAGTTATTGACTTATTTCCATGCTATTGTCAAACGCTGTTTTAACAAGAAGATGTCAGAAATGAGCATAGACTTAACACCAATAAACAGGCCTTAAAACGTTTTCCTGGATTTATTTCAACACAGTGCCTGCATATTCTGTGGTGACTTTTAATGCTACATGTCGTCTACGCTTCAGTTGTTATCAGTGGTCATTGAAGTTTTCATTCTGGTGATTTGTGATGTTAAACAGTCGTGCTTATGAACGTTTACCTGATATAAAGACTTGTATTACCTGCCAATAAAGAAACACGACAACAAAAACTAACTCAGTAGAAACAGCTGGTGAATTAGGAGAGACCAGAACTTAAAGAAAAGACATTAATACCAAAGAATACAATTGTCAATCAAAGAATAAATTCTTCAACATCAAGTGCCAAGAAACGCCAATCAACACCAACACGTAGCAGCATTCTCATCCGGAAGAACGAACCTGCTGGGTTGTCGCATAACACACAACGCTAGAGATTCCACTATACGATCAAAACACGTGCCTCGCCATTAAATGACAATTCAATACACAAAGCTAGAAACAAACATTACACAACAGTATGAAGAAACATTCTCGAACAATTGAAAATCGAAACCATCAACAAACAAATAACCAGTGGCGCTGCCACACAAGTTCTCTGGGAAGAAAAATATGACAGATCCAAATAGCTAGAAACTACTTAGCTGTGAAGGAACACTGTTAGGATGCATGACAGAGAACCTAGATGTTAATTTCTCCTATATAGCTGATTAATTAACTATTGAGTGAAGGGGGCTACCTACTACTACTACTACTAAATAGTCAAACTGACATGGGTTGTTTCAATGATGTGGAAATAGTCTTTGTCAGGTATGGAAGGATAACTAAACTGTCGTTTGGTTAACAGGTATGGCGTCTGCCTCGATTTCTAAAGGTACCGGATTCGCTTCCCAGTACAGGGAATGTATTTTATGGAAATTTTTTTCTTCAGAACCAGTGGTTCTTAATGATGTCATACTTCCCCCTGATCTCCTGGGTAGTGAGATCAAATGCCTAGCCTTCTTGGATAATGGCAAAAAATTAGGAGGTCTCGTGTGCAAGTTGCACATGTTAAAAATACCATGGCAGTTGGAAATCGTATAAAGTAGGCCATACGGCAGCTGCCCTGGCAAAATTAGGAAACCTACCCACCACAAAAAAAATATTTATAGATTGTGTGATTCCTGCAAACTCCGCCAATGCCGGTCCCAAGCCCGGATGAAAAAGGAGGAGGGCGGCCTGCATGGAGGCCGTAAGGAGATAGCCCCTCCACCATGCAAAGGCACAACAGGCCAATCACCTGTTTGCTTTAAATCATGATTACGCGAACTACAAGAGAGAAAACCGGACTGATTCTAAAGGCGACGAACTGGAACGGACTACGACTTATGGAACTTGGAACACAAGAAGTATAAATGGGAAGGAAGAGGAGCTGGTGGAAGAGATGAGGAAAGCAAAACTAGAAATCCTGGCTATAACGGAAACGAAGAAAAAAGGACAAGGAGTCATGGATCTCGATGGCAACACGTTGCTCTACAGTGGTGTACCCATATCTGAAAGAGCTAAAGGGGGCGTGGGTTGCATTGTGGCCCAAAATCAAAAAAGATAGTATCAAGGGATGGAACTTTGTCTCGGAGCGCATTATGGTTGTAAAACTAAAAGAAGGAGAAACCATAGTCAACCTGGTCATAGTGTATGGGCCAAATGAGGATGAGAGAGCAGAGGTCAAGGAGGAATTCTTCGAGCTGCTTCAAAGGACAGTGGATGACTGCCTAGATGAAGTTATTATGCTCGGAGATTTTAATGCCAGAGTTGGAAATGACCATGCTAGATGGGGTGGAGTTATCCGAAGATATGGAGAAGATACTCTCAATGACAATGGAAAGCGACTCCTTAGATTCTGCAGTGAGCAGAATCTGATCATTACAAGCACAAAGTTCCCCCATAAGCGCATACATGCATACACTAGATGTGAACCAACCAAGAATGAGAAGTCAGTGATCGACTATGCCATTGTTCGGAGAAGCTCATTCAGATATGTCCGAGATGCAAGAGTCTGGAGGGGGCCAGAGATTGGAAGTGATCACTACCTGCTAACAATCAAACGAACAACTGAAAGAGTTGCTCAGCCTAGGAACTGCCCAACATCACGCAAGAAACCAAGTAAACAAACAGGAGAAATGAGCATTAGGACCTACAAGCTGAGAGAGCCAGAAATTAAGACCAGATATCAGGTGCTTATTGCTACAGCAGTGAGCAACACAGAAGAACGACCTGATGACTTGGAAACCCTCTGGAATAAATTCAAGGATATCATAAAGACAGCTGCTGCAGAAGCATGCGGTGAAGTCCGACTTGGGAACCAGAGAAAGAGGACACCTTGGTGGACAGAGGAAGTCAAAGAGAAAATAAGAGAGAAGAAAATGGCATGGAAACAATACTTAGGAGCTAAAAAACACAACAGGACAAATGGAAAAATATAGAGAATATGTGACACTCAGAACAGAAGCAAAGAACAAAGTGCTAGCAGCAAAACAGAAGTCCTGGGAAGAATTTGGAGAAAAGCTAGAAAAAGATGCACAAGAAAACCAGAAATTGTTCTATAAGACCCTAAAGAACATGAGGAAAGAAAAACAATGCCCTCTCAAATTTATAAAGGACAAGCAAGGCAAATTGCTTACTGCCCCGAAGGAAGTAATGGAAAGATGGAAAGAATATTTCTCAGAACTCCTGGATGGTGAGCATGATGAAGCATCAGAAATGATAACTACTGACACAGAAGAGGAAACAAATGATGGTGAAGATGACATAAAGATGGAAGAACTGAGGGCAGCACTAGAGAAAATCAAGATGGGCAAAGCAGCAGGGCATGATGGTATAACACCAGAAATGGTTAAGTACATGGGAGCATCAGGCGACCTATTACTCTTAAAGGTCCTACAGGCAGCATGGTGCAACAAGACCATACCAAAGGATTGGGAGATTGCCATCATAACACCAATTTTCAAAAAGGGTGACAATCGACAATGTGGAAACCATAGAGGCATATCCCTTCTCAGTGTCCCTGGTAAAATCTACTCTAGAATCCTAGAGCAGAGACTCCGACGCCTAGCTGAGCCACAACTGGATGAGGTCCAGTGCGGATTCCGAGCAAACCGAAGTACTCAAGACCTAATCTTCACACTCAGACAGCTGAGTGAAAAGGCCCTTGAGTATAAGAGTGAGATCCATCTTTGTTTCATAGATCTGGAAAAGGCGTTTGACAGGGTCCCCTGGAGCAAACTTTGGGACTGTTTGGCAAGGAAGAATATTCCAGCACCTCTGATTCATGCTATACAGAGCTTCTACAAGTCTTGCAGAAATTATGTGAGGACAGCAAACCATAAGTCAGAAGAGTTCAGAACCACCACTGGTGTAAGACAAGGTGATATCCTATCACCTTACCTCTTCATACTCCTTATGGACGATGTCATCAAGGCATGTAAGGAGAGAACAAGAAAGTATTCAGTGGGGTACTGGAAGATGAGACAGGTCTATATTTCGGAGCTGGCATTTTCTGATGATGTTGCCCTGATTGCTAAATCAGAGGCACATCTCCAATCCAACCTGCAAGTCTGGAAGGAAGAGCTGGAGAAGAGAGGGATGGTCATAAGCAGCTCTAAAACAAAATCCATGGTGATATCACGAGAAGAAAGAAAACATCAGATTAAGTTGGGAGAACAGGTCCTGGAGCAGGTCGACCTCTTTAAATACCTCGGAGCTATTATAGACCGAAAGGGAGGCATCAAAGAAGAGTTGGCCACTCGAAAAGCAGCAGCTGGGAGACTTTTTCAGGCCATAAATCGAGGATTCCTCAGCAAGAGAGAGGTTGGTAAGAAAACGAAGATGGCTGTATACCGCTCCCACCTATGTACCAGTCTTGACATATGGATGCGAGTCATGGGCAATGACTACAACCCACAAAAGCCAGATCCAAACCTCAGAAATGAGGTATCTGAGGAAGGTGGTTGAAGTAACAAGAAGAGACATGGTCCGCAACCAGACGATCCGTCAAGGCCTAAAATCCCATCCGCTGCAGACCCAAATAGAACAGTCCCAACTAAGATGGTTTGGCCATGTCTGCAGAATGGGAGAAGATCGGCTACCACGACAAGCATGGGAAACAAAGAGCCAGGGATCCAGACCTCCAGGACGACCCAGAGTCCGCTGGGAGGACAACATTAGACAATCTTTGAAGGACCGAGGACTAGAATGGAACCAGGCCAGGAAGAAGACAGCTGATAGAATGGTCTGGGCGCTCTCTCTTCCAAACCTCTACACCTCACGGTAGAAGGGGAACGACTAAGTAAGTAAGAAATTGTTAGTTAGAAACAGAACGAATAAAGAACCTCTCAGTAGACAACAACTCTTCAACATTCAGCTCTAGGTCATCGGCGCCGATCTTTATTTCCAAGGAGAGTTAATTTGATAACTAGTGCCTGCTTTTAACAGAACATTTACAAGATCACTGCAACAGTTAACGAACCAGCTGTTATCGACTGGTCGTAGACACCGTGGTACCACAATTCTCTGTCAGAAGGAAGATAACAATAGATCTGCAGGAAAGAGAAACTATAACAGCTTAATTCCTCTTAAAACCTGCTGTAGACGAAGACAGGACAGTTCTGCATTTTTGAGGAGTTATTGATTCATTTCCATTTTATTGTAAAATGTTGCTGTAACAGGAAGATGTCAGAGATGAGTAGAGATTTAACATCAATAAACAGGCCTTAAAACGTTTTCCTGGATTTATTTCAACACATTTCCTGTATATTCTGTGGTGACTTTTAATGCTACATGTCGTCTACGCTTCAGTTGTTATCAGTCGTAACGGTAGATGTGCCTGTGATCGTTTAAGTTTTTATCTTGGTGATTTGTGATGTTGAAAAGTCGTGCTTATGAACATTTACCTGATGTAAAGACTTATTACCTGCCAATAAAGAAACACGACCACAAAAACTAATTCAGTAGAAACAGCAGGTGAATTAGGAGAGACCACAACTTAACAAAGAAAATACATAAATATCAAAGAATAAACTTGTCAATCAAAGAATCAATTCTTCTCCAACATCAAGTGCCACGAAACGCCAATCAACACCAACAAGTAGCAGCATTCTCATCCGAAAGAACGAACCTGCTGAGTTGTCGCATAACACACAACGCTAGAGATTCCACTATACGATTAAAACACGTGCCTCGCCGCTAAATGACTTCAATACACAATGCGAGAAACAAACATTACAAAACAGTATGGAGAAATATTCTCGAACAATTGAAAATCGAAACCATCAACAAACAAATAACCAGTGGCGCTGTCACATAACAAGTTTTCTCTGGGAAGAAAAAAAAAAAAATATGACAGATCCAAATAGCTAGAAAACTACTTAGCTGTGAAGGAACACTGTTAGGATGCATGACAGAGAACCTAGATGTTAATTTCTCCTATATAGCTGATTAATTAACTATTGAGTGAAGGGGGCTACCTACTACTAACTACTACTAAATAGTCAAACTGACATGGGTTGTTTCAAATGATGTGGAAATAGTCTTTGTCAGGTATGGAAGGATAACTAAACTGTCGTTTGGTTAACAGTATGGCGTCTGCCTCCATTTCTAAAGGTACCGGATTCGCTTCCCAGTACAGGGAATGTATTTTATGGAAATTTTTTTCTTCAGAACCAGTGGTTCTTAATGATGTCATACTTCCCCCTGATCTCCTGGGTAGTGAGATCAAATGCCTAGCCTTCTTGGATAATGGCAAAAAATTAGGAGGTCTCGTGTGCAAGTTGCACATGTTAAAAATACCATGGCAGTTGGAAATCGTATAAAGTAGGCCATACGGCAGCTGCCCTGGCAAAATTAGGAAACCTACCCACCACAAAAAAAATATTTATAGATTGTGTGATTCCTGCAAACTCCGCCAATGCCGGTCCCAAGCCCGGATGAAAAAGGAGGAGGGCGGCCTGCATGGAGGCCGTAAGGAGATAGCCCCTCCACCATGCAAAGGCACAACAGGCCAATCACCTGTTTGCTTTAAATCATGATTACGCGAACTACAAGAGAGAAAACCGGACTGATTCTAAAGGCGACGAACTGGAACGGACTACGGACTACGACTTATGGAACTTGGAACACAAGAAGTATAAATGGGAAGGAAGAGGAGCTGGTGGAAGAGATGAGGAAAGCAAAACTAGAAATCCTGGCTATAACGGAAACGAAGAAAAAAGGACAAGGAGTCATGGATCTCGATGGCAACACGTTGCTCTACAGTGGTGTACCCATATCTGAAAGAGCTAAAGGGGGCGTGGGTTGCATTGTGGCCCAAAATCAAAAAGATAGTATCAAGGGATGGAACTTTGTCTCGGAGCGCATTATGGTTGTAAAACTAAAAGAAGGAGAAACCATAGTCAACCTGGTCATAGTGTATGGGCCAAATGAGGATGAGAGAGCAGAGGTCAAGGAGGAATTCTTCGAGCTGCTTCAAAGGACAGTGGATGACTGCCTAGATGAAGTTATCATGCTCGGAGATTTTAATGCCAGAGTTGGAAATGACCATGCTAGATGGGGTGGAGTTATCGGAAGATATGGAGAAGATACTCTCAATGACAATGGAAAGCGACTCCTTAGATTCTGCAGTGAGCAGAATCTGATCATTACAAGCACAAAGTTCCCCCATAAGCGCATACATGCATACACTAGATGTGAACCAACCAAGAATGAGAAGTCAGTGATCGACTATGCCATTGTTCGGAGAAGCTCATTCAGATATGTCCGAGATGCAAGAGTCTGGAGGGGGCCAGAGATTGGAAGTGATCACTACCTGCTAACAATCAAACGAACAACTGAAAGAGTTGCTCAGCCTAGGAACTGCCCAACATCACGCAAGAAACCAAGTAAACAAACAGGAGAAATGAGCATTAGGACCTACAAGCTGAGAGAGCCAGAAATTAAGACCAGATATCAGGGGCTTATTGCTACAGCAGTGAGCAACACAGAAGAACGACCTGATGACTTGGAAACCCTCTGGAATAAATTCTAGGATATCATAAAGACAGCTGCTGCAGAAGCATGCGGTGAAGTCCGACTTGGGAACCAGAGAAAGAGGACACCTTGGTGGACAGAGGAAGTCAAAGAGAAAATAAGAGAGAAGAAAATGCATGGAAACAATACTTAGGAGCTAAAAACACAACAGGACAAATGGAAAAATATAGAGAATATGTGACACTCAGAACAGAAGCAAAGAACAAAGTGCTAGCAGCAAAACAGAAGTCCTGGGAAGAATTTGGAGAAAAGCTAGAAAAAGATGCACAAGAAAACCAGAAATTGTTCTATAAGACCCTAAAGAACATGAGGAAAGAAAAACAATGCCCTCTCAAATTTATAAAGGACAAGCAAGGCAAATTGCTTACTGCCCCGAAGGAAGTAATGGAAAGATGGAAAGAATATTTCTCAGAACTCCTGGATGGTGAGCATGATGAAGCATCAGAAATGATAACTACTGACACAGAAGAGGAAACCAATGATGGTGAAGATGACATAAAGATGGAAGAACTGAGGGCAGCACTAGAGAAAATCAAGATGGGCAAAGCAGCAGGGCATGATGGTATAACACCAGAAATGGTAAAGTACATGGGAGCATCAGGCGACCTATTACTCTTAAAGGTCCTACAGGCAGCATGGTGCAACAAGACCATACCAAAGGATTGGGAGATTGCCATCATAACACCAATTTTCAAAAAGGGTGACAATCGACAATGTGGAAACCATAGAGGCATATCCCTTCTCAGTGTCCCTGGTAAAATCTACTCTAGAATCCTAGAGCAGAGACTCCGACGCCTAGCTGAGCCACAACTGGATGAGGTCCAGTGCGGATTCCGAGCAAACCGAAGTACTCAAGACCTAATCTTCACACTCAGACAGCTGAGTGAAAAGGCCCTTGAGTATAAGAGTGAGATCCATCTTTGTTTCATAGATCTGGAAAAGGCGTTTGACAGGGTCCCCTGGAGCAAACTTTGGGACTGTTTGGCAAGGAAGAATATTCCAGCACCTCTGATTCATGCTATACAGAGCTTCTACAAGTCTTGCAGAAATTATGTGAGGACAGCAAACCATAAGTCAGAAGAGTTCAGAACCACCACTAGTGTAAGACAAGGTGATATCCTATCACCTTACCTCTTCATACTCCTTATGGACGATGTCATCAAGGCATGTAAGGAGAGAACAAGAAAGTATTCAGTGGGGTACTGGAAGATGAGACAGGTCTATATTTCGGAGCTGGCATTTGCTGATGATGTTGCCCTGATTGCTAAATCAGAGGCACATCTCCAATCCAACCTGCAAGTCTGGAAGGAAGAGCTGAGAAGAGAGGGATGGTCATAAGCAGCTCTAAAACAAAATCCATGGTGATATCACGAGAAGAAAGAAAACATCAGATTAAGTTGGGAGAACAGGTCCTGGAGCAGGTCGACCACTTTAAATATCTCGGAGCTATTATAGACCGAAAGGGAGGCATCAAAGAAGAGTTGGCCACTCGAAAAGCAGCGGCTGGGAGACTTTTTTCAGGCCATAAATCGTGATTCCTCAGCAAGAAAGAGGTTGGTAAGAAAACGAAGATGGCTGTATACCGCTCCACCTATGTACCAGTCTTGACATATGGATGCGAGTCGTGGGCAATGACTACAACCCACAAAAGCCAGATCCAAACCTCAGAAATGAGGTATCTGAGGAAAGTGGTTGAAGTAACAAGAAGAGACATGGTCCGCAACCAGACGATCCGTCAAGGCCTAAAATCCCATCCGCTGCAGACCCAAATAGAACAGTCCCAACTAAGATGGTTTGGCCATGTCTGCAGAATGGGAGAAGATCGGCTACCACGACAAGCATGGGAAACAAAGAGCCAGGGATCCAGACCTCCAGGACGACCCAGAGTCCGCTGGGAGGACAACATTAGACAACCTTTGAAGGACCGAGGACTAGAATGGAACCAGGCCAGGAAGAAGACAGCTGATAGAATGGTCTGGCGCTCTCTCTTCCAAACCTCTACACCTCACGGTAGAAGGGGAACGACTAAGTAAGTAAGAAATTGTTAGTTAGAAACAGAACGAATAAAGAACCTCTCAGTAGACAACAACACTTCAACATTCAGCTCTAGGTCATCGGCGCCGATCTTTATTTCCAAGGAGAGTTAATTTGATAACTAGTGCCTGCTTTTAACAGAACATTTACAAGATCATTGCAACAGTTAACGAACCATCTGTTATCGACTGGTCGTAGACACCGTGGTACCACATATCTCTAAGTCAGAAGGAATATAACAATAGATCTGCAGGAAAGAGAAAATGTAACAGCTTAATTCCTCTTAAAACCTGCTGTAGCCATTTATTAGGACGAAGACAGGACAGTTCTGCATTTTTGAGAAGTTATTGATTCATTTCCATGTTATTGTCAAACGTTGCTGTAACAAGAAGATGTCAGAAATGAGCAGAGATTTAACACCAATAAACAGGCCTTAAAACGTTTTCCTGGATTTATTTCAACACAGTTCCTGTATTTTCTGTGGTGACTGTTAATGCTACATGTCGTCTAAGCTTCAGTTGTTATCAGTCGTAACAGTAGATGTACCTGTGATCGTTGAAGTTTTCATCCTGGTGATTTGTGGTGTTAAACAGTCGTGCTTATGAACATTTACCTGATGTAAAGACTTATTACCTGCCAATAAAGAAAAGGTACACGACCACAAAAACTAACTCAGTAGAAACAGCTGGTGAATTAGGAGAGACCAGAACTTAAAGAAAAGACATTAATACCAAAGAATACAATTGTCAATCAAAGAATAAATTCTTCAACATCAAGTGCCAAGAAACGCCAATCAACACCAACACGTAGCAGCATTCTCATCCGGAAGAACGAACCTGCTGGGTTGTCGCATAACACACAACGCTAGAGATTCCACTATACGATCAAAACACGTGCCTCGCCATTAAATGACAATTCAATACACAAAGCTAGAAACAAACATTACACAACAGTATGAAGAAACATTCTCGAACAATTGAAAATCGAAACCATCAACAAACAAATAACCAGTGGCGCTGCCACACAAGTTCTCTGGGAAGAAAAATATGACAGATCCAAATAGCTAGAAACTACTTAGCTGTGAAGGAACACTGTTAGGATGCATGACAGAGAACCTAGATGTTAATTTCTCCTATATAGCTGATTAATTAACTATTGAGTGAAGAGGGCTACCTACTACTACTACTACTAAATAGTCAAACTGACATGGGTTGTTTCAATGATGTGGAAATAGTCTTTGTCAGGTATGGAAGGATAACTAAACTGTCGTTTGGTTAACAGGTATGGCGGTATGGCGTCTACCTCGATTTCTAAAGGTACCGGATTCGCTTCCCAGTACAGGGAATGTATTTTATGGAAATTTTTTTCTTTAGAACCAGTGGTTCTTAATGATGTCATACTTCCCCCTGATCTCCTGGGTAGTGAGATTGAATGCCTAGCCTTCTTGGATAATGGCAACAAATTAGGAGGTCTCGTGTGCAAGTTGCACATGTTGAAAATACCATGGCAGTTGGAAATCGTATAAAGTAGGCCATACGGCCGCTGCCCTGGCAAAATTAGGAAACCTACCCACCACAAAAAATATTTATAGATTGTGTGATTCCTGCAAACACATATTGGTATCCTCGACGGAGTTCGTGCACTTTGCTGAAATCCTCCTGGTGTGATCTAAGGGAGGTGATCACAGCACTGATGACATCCCATGTGCCGTGAAGATGGTCCTTAAAACCAAAATGAAACTGTGCAGAAGTAACGTACATGTGTATAATGTGTACATGTGTATACTGTGTATATTGTGTACATGTGTATATTGTGTGAGTACAAATGGATCAGCCAGTATACTGACAACAATACTGACAACAAAACTGCCAGAGTACAAGGGCAGACAAGAAAAAAGATAATGCAGCAGGGTCTTTCACAGGTGTGAGTCTTATCATCCACATGGTTCCTTTATATACATCAGATTTCCAAGAGAAAAATGTGCACCATTTCTTGTTCAATGATAACTAGCCTTGAGAACCTCTTAAGAATATATAACCACATCAATGTCTAGAACATGGTTAGTCAAGATACATGAAAAAAAAATCTCCCTTTCAAACAAACCACAGAGCTCCAAACTTGCGGTAAATGAGAAAAACTTACTACAGTACTGGGGAAAAAAAACCGAACTAGTATATAAATTATTACTTTTGATTGCTGATAAGCTTGAGCAGCGCTGATTATGAAAAGCTAGCTGTGAACAAGGCTTTCAATGGCAATTATGAAAAAAAATTGCTGGCGACACCATTGAATACAAAAATATACCAATGAAAAATAAACCAGACTGTTGGAGGACTAGTCACAGAACATAGTAGTATCAGAAACAGCAGCCACGTAAGAAATTAATAAGATTATTTGCCTACAGCCAATGGAGGATAGAGGAGACTGATTCAGACAGCTAAAAGCATCATTCAATGTAACAGATATATCTGCATGGTTGTTGTTACTGATCCAGTGGCCCTTCAGCCCAATGCCATGTAGTGATATCTGCATGGTTGTTGTTATTGATCCAGTGGTGCTTGGGCTCTCGTCTTTCAGCCCAATGCCATGTAGTGATATCTGCATGGTTGTTGTTATTGATCCAGTGGTGCTTGGGCTCTCGTCTTTCAGCCCAATGCCATGTAGTGATATCTGCATGGTTGTTGTTATTGATCCAGTGGTGCTTGGGCTCTCGTCTTTCAGCCCAATGTCATGTAGTGATATCTGCATGTTTGTTGTTATTGATCCAGTGGTGCTTGGGCTCTCGTCTTTCAGCCCAATGCCATGTAGTGATATCTGCATGGTTGTTGTTATTGATCCAGTGGTGCTTGGGCTCTCGTCTTTCAGCCCAATGCCATGTAGTGATATCTGCATGGTTGTTGTTATTGATCCAGTGGCCCTTCAGCCCAATGCCATGTAGTGATATCTGCATGGTTGTTGTTATTGATCCAGTGGTGCTTGGGCTCTCGTCTTTCAGCCCAATGCCATGTAGTGATATCTGCATGTTTGTTGTTATTGATCCAGTGGCCCTTCAGCCCAATGCCATGTAGTGATATCTGCATGGTTGTTGTTATTGATCCAGTGGTGCTTGGGCTCTCGTCTTTCAGCCCAATGCCATGTAGTGATATCTGCATGTTTGTTGTTATTGATCCAGTGGTGCTTGGGCTCTCGTCTTTCAGCCCAATGCCATGTAGTGATATCTGCATGTTTGTTGTTATTGATCCAGTGGTGCTTGGGCTGGGCTCTCGTCTTTCAGCCCAATGCCATGTAGTGATATCTGCATGGTTGTTGTTATTGATCCAGTGGTGCTTGGGCTCTCGTCTTTCAGCCCAATGCCATGTAGTGATATCTGCATGGTTGTTGTTATTGATCCAGTGGTGCTTGGGCTCTCGTCTTTCAGCCCAATGCCATGTAGTGATATCTGCATGTTTGTTGTTATTGATCCAGTGGTGCTTGGGCTCTCGTCTTTCAGCCCAATGCCATGTAGTGATATCTGCATGGTTGTTGTTATTGATCCAGTGGTGCTTGGGCTCTCGTCTTTCAGCCCAATGCCATGTAGTGATATCTGCATGGTTGTTGTTATTGATCCAGTGGTGCTTGGGCTCTCGTCTTTCAGCCCAATGCCATGTAGTGATATCTGCATGGTTGTTGTTATTGATCCAGTGGTGCTTGGGCTCTCGTCTTTCAGCCCAATGCCATGTAGTGATATCTGCATGGTTTGTTGTTATTGATCCAGTGGTGCTTGGGCTCTCGTCTTTCAGCCCAATGCCATGTAGTGATATCTGCATGGTTGTTGTTATTGATCCAGTGGTGCTTGGGCTCTCGTCTTTCAGCCCAATGCCATGTAGTGATATCTGCATGGTTTGTTGTTATTGATCCAGTGGTGCTTGGGCTCTCGTCTTTCAGCCCAATGCCATGTAGTGATATCTGCATGGTTGTTGTTATTGATCCAGTGGTGCTTGGGCTCTCGTCTTTCAGCCCAATGCCATGTAGTGATATCTGCATGGTTGTTGTTATTGATCCAGTGGTGCTTGGGCTCTCGTCTTTCAGCCCAATGCCATGTAGTGATATCTGCATGTTTGTTGTTATTGATCCAGTGGTGCTTGGGCTCTCGTCTTACAGCCCAATGCCATGTAGTGATATCTGCATGTTGTTGTTATTGATCCAGTGGTGCTTGGGCTCTCGTCTTTCAGCCCAATGCCATGTAGTGATATCTGCATGGTTGTTGTTATTGATCCAGTGGTGCTTGGGCTCTCGTCTTTCAGCCCAATGCCATGTAGTGATATCTGCATGGTTGTTGTTATTGATCCAGTGGTGCTTGGGCTCTCGTCTTTCAGCCCAATGCCATGTAGTGATATCTGCATGGTTGTTGTTATTGATCCAGTGGTGCTTGGGCTCTCGTCTTTCAGCCCAATGCCATGTAGTGATATCTGCATGTTTGTTGTTATTGATCCAGTGGTGCTTGGGCTCTCGTCTTTCAGCCCAATGCCATGTAGTGATATCTGCATGGTTGTTGTTATTGATCCAGTGGTGCTTGGGCTCTCGTCTTTCAGCCCAATGCCATGTAGTGATATCTGCATGGTTGTTGTTATTGATCCAGTGGTGCTTGGGCTCTCGTCTTTCAGCCCAATGCCATGTAGTGATATCTGCATGGTTGTTGTTATTGATCCAGTGGTGCTTGGGCTCTCGTCTTTCAGCCCAATGCCATGTAGTGATATCTGCATGTTTGTTGTTATTGATCCAGTGGTGCTTGGGCTCTCGTCTTTCAGCCCAATGCCATGTAGTGATATCTGCATGGTTGTTGTTATTGATCCAGTGGTGCTTGGGCTCTTGTCTTTCAGCCCAATGCCATGTAGTTATATCTGCATGGTTGTTGTTATTGATCCAGTGGTGCTTGGGCTCTCGTCTTTCAGCCCAATGCCATGTAGTGATATCTGCATGGTTGTTGTTATTGATCCAGTGGTGCTTGGGCTCTCGTCTTTCAGCCCAATGCCATGTAGTGATATCTGCATGGTTGTTGTTATTGATCCAGTGGTGCTTGGGCTCTCGTCTTTCAGCCCAATGCCATGTAGTGATATCTGCATGGTTGTTGTTATTGATCCAGTGGTGCTTGGGCTCTCGTCTTTCAGCCCAATGCCATGTAGTGATATCTGCATGGTTGTTGTTATTGATCCAGTGGTGCTTGGGCTCTCGTCTTTCAGCCCAATGCCATGTAGTGATATCTGCATGGTTGTTGTTATTGATCCAGTGGTGCTTGGGCTCTCGTCTTTCAGCCCAATGCCATGTAGTGATATCTGCATGGTTGTTGTTATTGATCCAGTGGTGCTTGGGCTCTCGTCTTTCAGCCCAATGCCATGTAGTGATATCTGCATGTTTGTTGTTATTGATCCAGTGGTGCTTGGGCTCTCGTCTTTCAGCCCAATGCCATGTAGTGATATCTGCATGGTTGTTGTTATTGATCCAGTGGTGCTTGGGCTCTCGTCTTTCAGCCCAATGCCATGTAGTGATATCTGCATGGTTGTTGTTATTGATCCAGTGGTGCTTGGGCTCTCGTCTTTCAGCCCAATGCCATGTAGTGATATCTGCATGGTTGTTGTTATTGATCCAGTGGTGCTTGGGCTCTCGTCTTTCAGCCCAATGCCATGTAGTGATATCTGCATGGTTGTTGTTATTGATCCAGTGGTGCTTGGGCTCTCGTCTTTCAGCCCAATGCCATGTAGTGATATCTGCATGGTTGTTGTTATTGATCCAGTGGTGCTTGGGCTCTCGTCTTTCAGCCCAATGCCATGTAGTGATATCTGCATGTTTGTTGTTATTGATCCAGTGGTGCTTGGGCTCTCGTCTTTCAGCCCAATGCCATGTAGTGATATCTGCATGGTTGTTGTTATTGATCCAGTGGTGCTTGGGCTCTCGTCTTTCAGCCCAATGCCATGTAGTGATATCTGCATGGTTGTTGTTATTGATCCAGTGGTGCTTGGGCTCTCGTCTTTCAGCCCAATGCCATGTAGTGATATCTGCATGTTTGTTGTTATTGATCCAGTGGTGCTTGGGCTCTCGTCTTTCAGCCCAATGCCATGTAGTGATATCTGCATGTTTGTTGTTATTGATCCAGTGGCCCTTCAGCCCAATGCCATGTAGTGATATCTGCATGGTTGTTGTTATTGATCCAGTGGTGCTTGGGCTCTCGTCTTTCAGCCCAATGCCATGTAGTGATATCTGCATGTTTGTTGTTATTGATCCAGTGGTGCTTGGGCTCTCGTCTTTCAGCCCAATGCCATGTAGTGATATCTGCATGTTTGTTGTTATTGATCCAGTGGCCCTTCAGCCCAATGCCATGTAGTGATATCTGCATGGTTGTTGTTATTGATCCAGTGGTGCTTGGGCTCTCGTCTTTCAGCCCAATGCCATGTAGTGATATCTGCATGTTTGTTGTTATTGATCCAGTGGTGCTTGGGCTCTCGTCTTTCAGCCCAATGCCATGTAGTGATATCTGCATGTTTGTTGTTATTGATCCAGTGGCCCTTCAGCCCAATGCCATGTAGTGATATCTGCATGTTTGTTGTTATTGATCCAGTGGCCCTTCAGCCCAATGCCATGTAGTGATATCTGCATGGTTGTTGTTATTGATCCAGTGGTGCTTGGGCTCTCGCCCTTCAGCCCAATGCCATGTAGTGATATCTGCATGGTTGTTGTTATTGATCCAGTGGTGCTTGGGCTCTTGCCCTTCAGCCCAATGCCATGTAGTGATATCTGCATGGTTGTTGTTATTGATCCAGTGGTGCTTGGGCTCTCGCCCTTCAGCCCAATGCCATGTAGTGATATCTGCATGGTTGTTGTTATTGATCCAGTGGTGCTTGGGCTCTCGCCCTTCAGCCCAATGCCATGTAGTGATATCTGCATGGTTGTTGTTATTGATCCAGTGGCCCTTCAGCCCAATGCCATGTAGTGATATCTGCATGGTTATTGTTACTGATCCAGTGGTGCTTGGGCTCTTGCCCTTCAGCCCAATGCCATGTAGTGATATCTGCATGGTTGTTGTTATTGATCCAGTGGCCCTTCAGCCCAATGCCATGTAGTGATATCTGCATGGTTGTTGTTACTGATCCAGTGGCCCTTCAGCCCAATGCCATGAAGTGATATCTGCATGGTTGTTGTTATTGATCCAGCGACCCTTCACCCCAATGCCATGTAGTGATATCTGCAAGGTTGTTGTTATTGATCCAGTGGCCCTTCAGCCCAATGCCATGTTGTGATATCTGCATGGTTGTTGTTATTGATCCAGTGGACCTTCAGTCCAATGCCATGTAGTGATATCTGCATGGTTGTTGTTATTGATCCAGTGGACCTTCAGTCCAATGCCAAGTTGTGATATCTGCATGGTTGTTGTTATTGATCCAGTGGCCCTTCAGTCCAATGCCAAGTTGTGATATCTGCATGTTTGTTGTTACTGATCCAGTGGCCCTCAGCCCAATGCCAAGTTGTGATATCTGCATGTTTGTTGTTACTGATCCAGTGACCCTTCAGCCCAATGCCAAGTTGTGATATCTGCATGTTTTCCCAAGTTGTTTTATATAAAAAGGTCAAGGTAGTCCCATATCAGATACTGCCATAGGGGAGTACTGTAACCAATTAGCCAATCTGAGGCTCACCACATAATACATGGACTTGTAACAGGATGACAGAGCAACTCTGAAGAACCAATGAAAACAAAGATGAGAGCAAGGTGTATAAAAGGTTGTACGTCACATGGTTGTGTTACTAGCACATCAAAGGTTGTACGTCAGATGGTTGTGTTACTAGCACATCAAAGGTTGTACGTCAGATGGTTGTGTTACTAGCACATCAAAGGTTGTACGTCAGATGGTTGTGTTACTAGCACATCAAAGGTTGTACGTCAGATGGTTGTGTTACTAGCACATCAAAGGTTGTACGTCAGATGGTTGTGTTACTAGCACATCAAAGGTTGTACGTCAGATGGTTGTGTTACTAGCACATCAAAGGTTGTACATCAGATGGTTGTGTTGTGTTACTAGCACATCAAAGGTTGTACAGCAGATGGTTGTGTTACTAGCACATCATAGGTTGTATGTCAGATGGTTGTGTTACTAGCACATCAAAGGTTGTATGTCAGATGGTTGTGTTACTAGCACATCAAAGGTTGTATGTCAGATGGTTGTGTTGTGTTACTAGCACATCAAAGGTTGTACGTCAGATGGTTGTGTTACTAGCACATCAAAGGTTGTATGTCAGATGGTTGTGTTGCGTTACTAGCACATCAAAGGTTGTACATCAGATGGTTGTGTTACTAGCACATCAAAGATTTATGTCAGATGGTTGTGTTACTAGCACATCAAAGGTTGTATGTCAGATGGTTGTGTTACTAGCACATAAAAGGCTGTATGTCAGATGGTTGTGTTACTAGCACATCAAAGGCTGTACGTCATATGGTTGTGTTACTAGCACATCAAAGGTTGTATGTCAGATGGTTGTGTTACTAGCACATCAAAGGTTGTATGTCAGATGGTTGTGTTACTAGCACATCAAAGGTAGTATGTCAGATGGTTGTGTTACTAGCACATCAAAGGTTGTATGTCAGATGGTTGTGTTACTAGCACATCAAAGGTTGTATGTCAGATGGTTGTGTTACTGTAATGACTGTTGTTTGTTTCTGTTTGTAGTGGTAGTGGGTCTGAGGTAGGAATTTACCAAATCAAGAAGAATGCGAACTTGAAGCTGTGGACCATCTTAAGGATCGTTGAAAACAAGTGGCGGCCTTCGAAAATATAATAATGCCACATAAAGGTACTAAGTTTCCTCAACTCCAGGAGCTCGAAAAATACGTCTTGCTTGGACAAATAAAGTATATGAAAGGCCCAGAATATTAGCCGTTAGAATAAATTAGCGCGACCATGTTACATCACTGACAACAGGTGACGTATCAATGTATACGGCGTTCAATACAAGTTAAAGATCATGCAAAACATGCATTACAACAAATAGACATATCTTCTCAAATAACAATGGTTATTTGCCTGCGTGTGGCAATATACCATGACATATTAACTTTATTCCTTAACAGTTACTAGCACATTTATTTTGTAGTTTTAAACATGAAAATATGTCATTAATAGTAAAGTTACCCTACCCCAACGTTGTTCAGAGAGTACACAGCAGACAGAATAGGAGCAATACTTCTACAAAGCATGTGGTAAGTGGTGACTAAAAGTGCCTGCAGGATTAGCAAAGTAAGTAGAACTGCACATGAAGTGATGTGGCACAGACTTTCTACATGACAGTCAACTGCAATGGTGGCCCACAGTCCTTACAAAAAGAAATTAAAAGGACATTCATTTATTCAGTAGTATAGCAGGTACATGAATATGGCAGACATCTTGGAGGTGGGATAAGAATGACCAAACATAAGGGAAACACTGTCTGATGAGATGTCTAGCATTAACATGGACTGTGTAGTTTAACACAGCAAGATCAGGAAACATCCAGACATGAGACGTCAAGACTGTGACGTTGGTGTATCAAAGATGAAGAATAATCTAGAAACACTCAGTGACACTCAGATGTGATAAATGGGAATCATCAGATTCCTGGTCTATGCCACACAACATTTCTGCTCATCAAGTCACCAATGGTAACCAGATATTTGAATGTGTATCAAGAAGAGTTCAGGCAAGTTTATACTGGTGACCAGTATTTTTGGCTACTGCATTAAGACTGGGTGGTTTATGCACACAGCGTATTCACTGACAAACTATAGATGGTCAATGTACGTTACATATGCACATAAATTTAGAAGTTAAGATAAAAGGATACCTAATGCAACGATCTGCATTACATACACTGGAAAATATTCAGGTCAAGGATCAAAGCAGTTTCAGAACAGGTAGCAAACACTACTTACACCTAGTAATATCTGGAAATCTAATGTTACACACAATAAAACTATTTCAATACATGACTACCGTCTATGGCTGTGTGGGTCTTCACCAGGGATTGTGGGGTCTATCCCCACCACAACTTTCAAAACCACTATGATTCAATGTTGAACTCTCCTCAAGCTTTCTCTCTTCTTCTTCTCTCTTCTTCTTTCGTTTTCCTTCAGGGGTCCAAAGCATAGCTGTTCTTGTGATGGCATCGGGGTCTCTTCTGAGGACATGGCCAACCCAGCTCCAGCGTCTGCCAGCTATGATGGTGTGCATGTCCTCTTGCTTGCTCCAAGTAAGCCGATCTTGGTTGGTGATGGTATTCGGCCAAAAGATTCTGTGAATTTTTCTTAGGCATGTTGTGTGAAAAGAGGACAATTTTGACATTTCCTTCTCTGTAACTCTCCAGCATTCCGCAACATAGAGAAACACAGAAAGCACACAGCTCTGATATAATCTTAATTTTGTGCTTGTGCTGTATTGAGAGGACTTCCAGATGTTGTTTAGGCTAAAGAAGGCTGTTCTTGCCTTATTCATTCTGATGTTGATGTCTTTGCCTGCCCCGCCGTCTGGTGTTACTATGCATCCTAGGTATGTGAAGGTGTCTGTCTGTACCAGTTGCTGATTCCTTACTGATTTGGGCTCAGGGTTGCTCACATTGAGCGTCATGACCTCTGACTTCTTTAAATTGATGTTCAAGCCCACCTGCTGGCTAAACTTATTAAGTCTATCCGTTTTTTCCTGGATGTGTTGATATGAATGTGCTAGTAGTGCAATGTCATCTGCATATTCCAGATCTTCCAATGTAGAAAATGTATGGTGTTGTCCCCGTTTTCCAGACTTGTGCAAATAGTGGTTCTAATAGTTCTGCTGCTAGCTCAGGGTCTGTCTTAAATAGCTCTGCATTTAAGTTATCATGGCCAGGAGCTTTTCCGTTCTTTAACCCTTTGATTGCTGTAATGATTTCTTCTTTTCGTGGAATGTCTGTATTTACGTCTAGATCGTTTTCAGCCTCAGGAACATTCAATTGTGTCTCTGGTGGTTCCTTGTTCAGAGTTTCTCTGAAGTGCTCTGCCCATCTTGTTTCCTGTCCCTCTGCTGTCGTGATGAGATTTCCTTGCTTATCTCTTACTAATGTAATATTGTTTGCACCTCGTTTTCCGCTGATGAATTTAGTTATTTAGTATACTGTGCTTTGTTCATTTCTCAGTGCTGCCTCTTCTGCCTGTCTTGCAAGATCGTCTAGGAAATTCCTTTTGTTGGCTCGGGTTTGGCGTTTAACTTCCTTGTCCAGCTGACTGTACTGTTCGCTATATAGTTGCTTTAACCTTGGGGACTTCGCTTCTGCTTTCTTTCTTTTCATTTCCTTTCTCAGTGTTATGGTGTGTAGCGTAGTCCTGAACCAATATCTAAGGGCAATTAACGAGAGCCTACCTTGCCTACCTATATCGAAATATGTCAACAAATGTTTTTGACCAATCGCTGCACGAGCTGTAAACCGGTCTCAGTAATCGTAGGTGGCAGGATTGCTGGATGGAATCTGTGTTAACGTGAATATGTATTTGTGACTTCAGGTCAAAAGATAAGGTATGTCCCTCGGAACAGTGAGCACAGTAAAATACCAGGAATCGTAAACTTTTATTAGATACATGGATTTAAGTTGTAGAAGCATGGACACAGGAGTTATGAGTGATTACATGCAGTAATAACTTAGAGCGCAGGCTGGTTTCCCCGGTTTCAACTGTGATTGCAAAGGCTACAAGGGAGGCAGAAAAAGGTTAGTGTGTTTAAATGGTAGCGCCCAATTGGCCGGTTTAAACAAGACCTGGATGGAAGGAATCGGTTGGGAAACACGGGAAGAATAAATTATCGGAGTTTTGTCAGATCGACAGCAAAAAGTGGTGGTTTTACTGAAATTTTGGTAAACATAAACTGACCCAGCCAGCCAATGGAATCGCTTGTCTTCCGTTCGCCCGCGACCTGTAATAAAAAGGGGAAACAAATCTGGAATATTTCTCTTGAACCGCCAGAACCAAATTCAACAGAGGACAGAATCAGATTCTACCCCAGCTCCTTCGCCATTTGCCAGTGAAGCAGAATGCATGGGTTTATTAATAGCCTGTTGAATCTGAGATTGTGGGTAAGAGAATTAAGTCATAATATGTATAATATTAATTATTAGTGTTTAAGGGAAGTGATTGTGTGTGTAAAATCTCATTGTGTGATTCATAGAAGGAAAGCTGCTTTGTGCTGTATAAATTATGTTCGACATTTAAACTAAGGCCGGACGGAATGAAGGTTGTTAGTTTTAGAAGCTTTTAAAGCCTTTTATGATTGCTGGACTAGACAATACTATCAGGAAATAGTAAAAGAGGAAAGATTGTAAATTTAATGTATTGTTTGAGTAGGCCTATACACTTAACACTCGCCGTAAGGCCTATGCAGTTAATGATGGTCAATCTTGGACATATTGGGAAAGTGTTGTGTGTTGTAATGCTGTAATGCTGTGTTTATATTATTGCATAAAACTTATTTAGACACTCAACACTCACCATAAGGCCTATGCAGTTTTGGTGATGTCGGTCATGGACATATTAGGAAAGTATGTGTTGTAATGTTGTTATATTATTGCATAAACCTATTTGTCACTGACTGAGTCTACCTTTCCTGTGTTATCATCACTTATTCTGAACTGCCTCACTAATCTACAATCTGGGTAGGAGGATTTTAGAGCCAGATGCTATGTAAGACCTACTACATTTCAGGTCAGAGGTATCCTGTCACTCATCTTGTAGCAGAGAAGAACATTGGTGTTGTACCTAGCGGTGTATGATTTAAACAAGCACCCCGTACCTACATCAGTTGGAAGAGTGGGGACCCTCAGTGTTGGGCTTCTCCATCTTATATTCTGGCTTCAAGGAAAAGGCGGAAGCGAAGAAGTTAAGTCCTATTAGACAAGACTGACTCGCAGAGCATTGGCGTACCACACCACCCGGTTATATAAGTAGTGATGAAAACAGTGATGAGTAAATTAGTCTGGAAGCTACATAACATAGAAATAGTTTGAACTCAAGTGATCTCAATAACAGTGTAGTCAGTGTGACATTTTCAAAAGCTACATAACATAGACATATTGTGAAGTCAAGTGATATCAGAACAGTGAAGTCATTATGACAGTTGTCAATATCCCTTCCCCTAATACTGAAGATAAATTCAAGTACCATCATTAACATTGGTTCCAGAGGATTAGTTGCACTAAGACTTTTCATAACAAGGGAGCCTTAACAACTAGGAAAAGACTTTATTTTTAGTGATTGACTTTTATTTGGTGTAGATACATGCAACATCATCAGTGTGTTTTTATTTTTAGGGTTTGTGTTTACACAAACAAACTAAACAGATGACTGTACATAAATAAAATTAATAAATTGTAGTGCACTGGTTTTATTACTTTATGTCAGCTTGAATTACTTTGAATTTAATTAAATCCCCTAGATACTATAACAGCCCATAGGTATAATTCTGAGAGGGGCACCATAGAATTCTGGTACTGAATATTACTATCTCGGCCAGAAATTCTTTACAGCCTGACTTTATACCTATGAACTCTATACACCATTGCTCTTTTCTGAGAATGGGGTATTTCTTTTAAGACCAGATTCTTCTCTGGCAACTATCCTAGTATCACCTGATACAACTGGTTGTCTTATTCTTCATAATTAAGAAACCTCTCGTGACATGGTGTTTAATGTTTCTGGTGTTATCCAGTCATGCTTCTTCCTTTCCTGGAATCCCAAGCATGATTTGCTGCTTTCCTTATATATTGTTGAAATGGTGTTGAATTTCTGGTCTATATCATTCTCCAACTATGCAGAGCTAAAATACTGTACTCTGGTTCTTGGTTCTCACAAGGAATTGTCACGTCCTGCACATAGCAACTTCTCAGCTTCCCCTGCCTATCACTGTATCCATAGTGAGATCCTTCTGCATGCAGTGAACCAAGACAAAGCCAAAGAATTACACTTAGAGCTCAAGTGACTTCTCCAAGCTTAGTGTGCAATGCTGGAAGTATTCACAGTACAACAGAAACACAAAATTAAGATTATGAGAGTTGTCTGCTTTCTGTGCTTCTCAATGGTGCTGAATGCTGGAGAGGAACAGAAAGAAAAGTTGAAATTGTCCTCTTTCCACACAATCTGCCTACGGAAAATTCTCTGAATCTTTTGGCCGAATACCATCACCAACCAAGAACTGCTTATTCTGAGCAACCAAGAAGACAAGCACACCATCACAGGTGGCAGATGCTGGAGTTGGGTTGGCCACATCCTCAGAAGATACCTCGATGTCACAAGAACAGCTATGCTATGGACCCCTGAAGGAAAGCAAAAGAGAAGCCAACCAAAAACAACTTGGCGGAGAACTGTGGAGGCTGAGATGCAAAGAATAAAGAATGAATCAGAGCTGGGGCACTACACGAAGTATGGCCGCCGGCCGAGCAAAGTGGAAGCAGTTTGTTGCTGCCCTACAAGACGCCATCAGGCCTGATGGCCACTGACTGCTTTGGCAGCTGGTGGCTAAGGACCCAAGTAGAAGAAGAACATCAGTATTCAAGAAATATAAAAATCTATAATTCAGCCATAGTGCTTGCTGGTTCATGAAAGGAAAAAGGCACTAGCTAGGTTAGGTTTGAAGAACTGAACAATGTTCGAGGTATGGCGGCTTGCGTAGCCTGATTACCCCCCAGTGCTATGCCAGCAGGAGTTTTACTCCTGGAAGGTTCTACCAAGCTGGACAGGTTTGCGCAGGCAGGGGTCAGACTAAAGCAGACACCCTGGTCCTCCATGTTGGGGGTTTTAGCATAGGACCTCTGTCTATGTAAAAAAAAAAAATTAAGTTACAGAAACTACAACGAATGAACAAACTTTGCTGCGGGATGGACCTCCGGAGTCTGAGGCACATATGACTGTCAGTGGTGAAAGCCGAAAGGAAGCCACTGACATGAGAACGGATGTCCTGCCCGCAAAACATGATACAAGAATAAGATTTTGGAATGTCAGGACAATGAACGAGACGGGTAAACTAAAACAGGTCACGGCAGAAATGAGAAACTATAGGTTACACATTCTAGGGATAAGCGAGAGCAGATGGACAGGGGCAGGAAAAGTTAAAACAGCAACAGGAGAAACAGTACTTTACTCTGGAAGAGAGGATGGACAGCACAATGAAAGTGTAGCCATTATTCTAAGAAAGGAATAGAAAGGACGTTACTGGAATGGAAACCCATCAACAACAGACTGATAAGATTAAGATTGAGAGGTAGATTCACCAACACTACAATAATACAATGCTACGCACTAACGAATGACAGCGATGAAGAGGTCAAGGATGAATTCTATCAACAACTGCAGAAAGAAATGGAAGACACACCTAGATATGATCTTATTATAGTAATGGGAGACCTCAATGTGAAAGTTGGTACACACAATACATATAATGAAAGAGCAATTGGGAAATGCGGCAGCGGAACAGCAAACGAAAGTGGGGATAAATTAATAAGTTTCTGCAGTATTAACAACCTGGTCATTGGAGGAACACTTTTCCCTCATAAAGAAATTCACAAATTAACATAAGAATCTGTCGTAAAAATTTTTAATCTGTATGACACCACGCTCAAATTCCCCGCGTCAAAAACTAGCTATCGTATTTGAATCTAACGTTAACTATAGGATTTGAAATTTGTCTAAGAACCCAGTCAAATTTACCGCCAAAAATTTATCTAGTGTATCTGAATTTGTCTAGGAACCAAGTCAAAAGTTACCGCCCAACAAAAATTATCTAAGAGTATAGTACAAATTTAACAACCAATCAGAGTGCGTATTTTTTTTGGGTAAGGATAAAGAAATCTTTTACTTGGTAACAATGCCTCTTTTGTGTTTTTGACCGAAAGAAGATATTTTATTTCTTAACAACTAAAGATAATTCAAATGAAAGGGATATCTTGAATTATAGCACAGATATTGCTTAACAAATAAGTATAAAGATTCCCTCATAATAAAATTATACCGACTTAGTAAAATTGATTTTAGTGATATTTTCATAACCGGGTAAGGCCAAATTTAATTACTTAAAAATTACCCAGATTGAAATGCACAGAAATAACAAAGTGAAAACTATATATAACGATAGAGAGCAATTGGCCGTTTAATTATCACTTTGGATAATTAAAATCGGTCTAATAATAGCTGTAATATAAAATATTAAAATTTAGTCAGATTATACAGACACGCTCAGATTCGCAGCAGTCACAAGTCTACAAATATTTTTTGACTGCGTTTCTGATTGGGCGGATGTAGTTCTATAAATAGTAACAAGGTCGTACGGTCTGGGCCATTCAATTCAAAAATCTGCGCCGAGCTGACAGTGAAAGACCAAGTCTTTGCCTTTTGAACTGAGAGCAGTTCTAAGATCTCTTTGACAACCAGTTCAGCTTGTGTGTGTGTGAAATTATTTGCCTGAGGGTAAGAAAGATATATTTATTTGCATATTTTGTTAATTATTAACCTGTGTATAGCCAGAGTATGTGTTAATGCTAAGTGGAAACTGAAACTAATGTGTTGTGCCATACTGACCCATTTATGAATGTGTGTAGTTTTGCAGACATGTTCGAAATGACAAAAATGTGTATAGTGTTTGCAAATATGGCAACAAACTACGACAGTAAGTGTTAGTAGTGATTTAAATTGGTATTTTCTTCTGAGTGACACACTGTTCAAAGATCATGTGATAATCGTACAGGAAAGGTTAGAATGAAGTAATCAATAGGTCACATGCTGTTTGGTACTTAACATGATTATCGTACGGAAGCCAAGCATGGACTAAGGACGCTAACACTGAATCAATACATAGAAAGAATGATCACATGGAACGGACTGTAGGCAAAGAAATTCTAGGTCTTGTGCAACTTGTTAGCACAATAACTGAAAAAGGGTAAGACTTGGTGTTGTTTGTGGGTGAGTGAATTGAGGCAGACTTCTACATGGAATGTGGTTGCCCTTTTATTCCAGGTTATATCACGAAATTACCTCGTGGCTGCATTCACTTGAGAGGAAGTTTGTGGGAGATGAGAGTTCCTTATATATCTGGAGCCAGACCCCATCTTCTCAGCCAGGAGTCACAAAGTTGGTGATTCTGAATTGTGTTTATGAGCAGCAGCAACATTATAAGCTAAGTCCTTTATAAAGGCCAATGTCAGTTTATCAAAATCATTCACCCAAGAGTAATCAAACTAGGATTACAACCCTTTTTAGGATAAATAGATAAGACCATCAAAATAATAAAGAGAACTTACAGCATAGTAATAGCAGATGTTATCACTCATATGAACAGAAACTGTATGTGTAGTTATTCCAGTGAACACTCTACAAAAATGGAAGTTTTTCCAATATATTTATTTTGTTGTGTAAATATCATTTTATTGCTTTTGAGTATTCCTGACCTGTAAAGATTGAGGTTCAGGATAATTAAATTGTACATAAAAATTTCATACAGTCTTGCTTAATAATTTTATTAAAGTTAAAGTCTGTTGTGAAATTAATAACTGTTATATTAGATAAATTACCCTAGACGTAGCCAAATAAAATAACACAGTTAATCATTTACCAAATTGGGATCTTAAGAGGTAGCAGTTAGGGACTCAGAGTACATCACCATCATCTTCTCTGAGAACTTACATAGCTTGACCCCACTTTGATGTCTATACACCCTTGCTCTTTTCAGAGAAGGGGGTACTACTTATAAGACCAGTCTCTTATCTGGCACTATCCTGGTATCCTCTGATACATCTATTTGTCCAGGATAGCCTATAGTTTAGTAACATCAAAACCTCTTATGACAGAATCACCAAATGGTCGGGACAGAAATCAGATAGACCACATCATGATTAACAGTAGATGGAGACATGCATTACCAGATGTGAAGGTAAGAAGAGGTGCAGATGTGGGAAGTGATCACCATTTAGTAGTAGCAAAACTGAAAGTGAAACTAAGAAGGGCTGGACCAACTGTAACTACCAAGAAAAGGTTGGACATCAGCAAATTGAAGGACCCCCTTACCAGAAAAGCTTTTGCGGCTGACAAAAAGAAACGATATCAATTTGCCAAAAGTCAGGAAAAGACATTGACTGATGATATAGATCAGAAATTCAACACCATTTCAACAATATATAAGGAAAGCAGCAAATCATGCTTGGGATTCCAGGAAAGGAAGAAGCAAGACTGGATAACACCAGAAACATTAAACACCATAACACTGAGAAAGGAAATGAAAGAAAACAGAAGCGAAGTCCCCCAGGTTAAAGCAACTATATAGTGAACAGTACAGTCAGCTGGACAAGGAAGTTAAACGCCAAACCCGAGCCAACAAAAGGAATTTCCTAGACGATGTTGCAAGACAGGCAGAAGAGGCAGCACTGAGAAATGAACAAAGCACAGTATACAAAATAACTAAATTCATCAGCGGAAAACGAAGTGCAAACAATATTACATTAGTAAGAGATAAGCAAGGAAATCTCATCACGACAGCAGAGGGACAGGAAACAAGATGGGCAGAGCACTTCAGAGAAACTCTGAACAAGGAACCACCAGAGACACAATTGAATGTTCCTGAGGCTGAAAACGATCTAGACGTAAATACAGACATTCCACGAAAAGAAGAAATCATCACAGCAATCAAAGGGTTAAAGAATGGAAAAGCTCCTGGCCATGATAACTTAAATGCAGAGCTATTTAAGACAGACCCTGAGCTAGCAGCAGAACTATTAGAACCACTACTGGCACAAGTCTGGAAAACGGGGACAACACCATCAGAGTGGAACAAAGGAATAATTGTAAAATTGCCCAAGAAGGGAGATCTTGCAGACTGCAATAATTGGAGAGGAATCACTCTTCTCTCAGTTCCCAGCAAAATACTAGGCAGGATAATTATACAGAGAATTTCAAAAGCAGTAGACCACAAACTGAGGAAAGAACAAGCAGGATTTAGAAAGAACAGAAGATGTGTAGATCATATATTCACTCTCAGGAACATTATAGAGCAGTGCTCAGAATGGCAAAGACAGCTGTACATTAATTTCATTGATTTTGAAAAGGCTTTTGACAGCATACATAGGGACAGTTTATGGAAAATACTGAGGGCTTATGGAATTCCAAGCTGCAAAGTGTCAATCATAAAAAGCCTCTATGCCAACTTTACGTGTAGTGTTGGGCAGAGCAACCTAACCTTTGAGGTGAAGACAGGTGTATGACAGGGATGCCCCTATCAACCACTCTATTTTTAACAGTCATAGATTGGGTGATGCGCCAGACAACAGAGGGCAGTCCAAGAGGAATAAGATGGACTACATTTTCTACATTGGAAGATCTGGAATATGCAGATGACAATGCACTACTAGCACATTCACATCAACACATCCAGGAAAATACGGATCGACTTAATAAGTTTAGCCAGCAGGTGGGCTTGGACATCAATTTAAAGAAGTCAGAGGTCATGACGCTCAATGTGAGCAACCCTGAGCCCATATCAGTAAGGAATCAGCAACTGGTACAGACAGACACCTTCACATACCTAGGATGCAAAGTAACACCAGACGGCGGGGCAGGCAAAGACATCATAATGTATAAATATAATAATGAGTAATGAATAACTCACAAGTAGGTCTTCATGAATAGTTCTAGAAATGAAAATATACACACTGAGCATGTAGGCCGACCTACCCTTCCTTCATCTGCAAACACACTGTCATTTTTTTGCTGTTGTTAACGTATTAAGCTACCATATAAATTATTTTTCCAATGTTTCTGCCTTCTGTTTTTATTTACACAGAATGTAACTAATATGTTAGCAATGAATCATGGAAGAGATGCACTAGATCTAGATAAACGCAATGGATGGACGACGCTTTGCTGGCTATAAATACTGACTGGCGAGTGAAATCTTAGGTCACATCAACTGTGTAACGATTGTGAAAATGTCATTCTTACCGTGTCTGCTGACAACTTTCCCACTGGCGGCACCAAGTACCCTTTAGGAATTCCAAAATGCAACCATCGACAATCTTGTTCCGACATGCAAACATTCATATACATATGACATCAACAAAGCTAGTTTATTTTTAGCCGGCGTTAACAAGGGTGAATAAACAGGCTCAGCTTAAACGACGAAGTATGCTACCAGGATTCAACACTTGGATTCTGAACTAGGCGACCGGCACCGTATTGGTTTCATAAATGAATTCTTCCCTTCTTCGATGAAGTTTCAGACACCAAAAACCTCGATATACAGAAGAACAGTAAGCAGTCTACTCCAACTGGGACGCAAGTTTACTTACTTTTAACAATGGTGCAGACGTCGATTACATTCACATTATTCGCGACTATTCAAAGCGGACACTGTTGATTCTCAAACCTCGCACGAATGCTTTTTTCTCAGTCAGTCAGCTGTTGAGAGCGACATGACCACAGCTGAAGGCCTAACAGCTAGCGTTTTATGGAAAGATCGATAACAAGCCAAGCTGATAAAACCTGAGTTTTGGGTGGATAGTTTCATGACAAATACTCGCAACCCTAGTGACGTAAATATGTGACGACATAAGTCTAGCCTGACGGGCATCTTTTCGTAGCATTTAATCTGTTAGACGCAAGCAGAAACACACTCACACCATAATCAAGTATTTTAGGTCACAACTTTGCGTGGTGTCTGGCCTAATTTCACAACAACAACCACAGAGCGGCCATTTGGCTCTTTCCTAACCCTTCATTTCGAAGTATTCACTGCAGAATAATAGAATAGAATAATCGCTAGGCCTACTTACTTGCCGCGTCTGGTGAACACTAATGAGAATTTGTACAGAGAAACTCGTGTATTCACAGACTGTAGTCGAGCAAGCATGTCCCTCAGCTGCTGCTCGCTGATAGTGTGAGAATCAGGCTTACAACAGGCCCCGTCTCGTCTGCTAGGTGCACTGCCGCACTGCGCTTTCCCTTGGCACGCGCTCACTTACACTGAACTAGCGTTGCCGACATTTGTTTCTAATGTTTTGTATTAAATAATAAATTAAAGAAAGATGCACCAGGACAGTCAACTTACAATGCATAAAAGAAATGCGTATATCGAAGTAATCGAAGGCATTTGACATACATTAACAGTTTCGCATAGATTAGGACTGGATGGTAACCGTTTACAATAAACAATGCCGTCACGACTGCTTTGTTTTCCATCACCGGAATTAATAATGTGCCAAAGAAACAAACAACTGTCACAGCAAGGTGGCCACTCAAGTTCTAGAGATAAACCCAGATTTTCTTCTTAAAAAACCCAGAATTACCCAGATTATTTTATGCCTCAAATACACGGGATAGACGATGCTTACACAATCTTTTAGTGCAACTTTAGCACAAATAAGCTTTGTGCTTCCAATTTTTATTTATTTCTTTATTTTTTTTTTAATTACCAAAAATTCACAATTATATTAAAATGATTTTATTAACACCCTAATATATGAACTCTTGAAAATGAGATATTTTAACAGTAACATACTTACAGTAGCTACATTAACAAAATGTTCCTCAAATCAAATATAAAATGTTAGTTGTAACTTGTTACTGTTGAAAATTGTCACTTGTCAGCGACTCGGCATCCATGTCGACAACTTCTCCTTCGTCAAGATCATATGCACGAATTGACAACGTGGAATCTTGATTGTGGAGTTCCAAAATCTTTGCATATCTCTGCCGACAACGTCCTTCACGCACATCTTCAACCACGATTTTACTAGGATTAAACTTATGACAAACTCTAACTTTGGCAACTGCTTGCTTGGCTAGTATTCGATTGGAAACTGTTTCACACAAAAGCTTGTTGGTTTGTTTAGTTTTAACTAAGTTAACCTTCGAAAACTCTTTCGACGCATGCTGAGGAGTGAGATAGTGCCATAAGCGTGCACATGAGGTCAGCCAAAACATCAAATTTCTTCTGGTTATTAGCATCTGTTTCTTGTGCAGTCCAGCCAGAATGCGGGCGGATCCTCATCCACTAGATGTCCAAGATCTTTTCAGTACGATGTCAGTTCTCACCCTTGATCAGACCGACGATCGATGCTTTCTTCTTCCTCGTTCGTTCTGAAAAGGACGTTGGTTGTGTTGTGTCCATTTACAGCGGGGCTGCGATATTTGTGCCTTTCGGCCGACACATCCGACTTCAGCACGGCATTTTTAGGACTGGGTTAGCCTTCCCTCTTCGATCCCTACTCACTCAGCCAAACTGAGTGATGCAGTGATACAGCCTGTTTCCAGGACCACCACTTGGATGTGGAGTAGGGTCTTGGTCAGCTCTGGTTCGCTGACCCTGACGCAAGCAGTCTAGCTATCAGGCTCTCTTCTGAAACAACTGTTGGAAACTGCGCTGCTAATGGAATGTTTCTTATGGAACAAAGTGCAGAGAGATTGGGGGAGATTTTAACAGTTGCTGAGAGATATCAGGTAGCCCAGAAAGAGATAGCAGGAATTAAGAAGAAGCAAGGAGAAAATAGTAGGCCACCCCCAAACCAAGATGAGTATGATAATAGGGATCAAAAACACAATTACAGACAAGACTATGATAAACCCAAAATAAACAGAAGGTTTCTTGATCTCGAGAGCAAGCATGCTTTAGACCCAACAGCTGATGTAAACGAGTCAAAAAACAACGTCATTGATGTGGTTAAAAACAAGAATTAAATTTAAGTGGAATAAAAAATATATAGCACATAATTCTTCTTCTTCTTCCGTCCTTAGCCAACGACCGGCAAAGCAGTCAGTGGCCATTACGCCTAGTGGCGTCTTAAGGGCAACAGCGAATAGATTTTCTCTGCCGTTGTTCCCATCACGCCTAATGGCGTCTTTAGGGCAACGACAAATCAATCCGTTTGTCGTTGTTTCCGTAATCAAAGTGACTGGCAAACGGGTGATCAGCCCGTTGGGATAGCACATAATGTTTTACATTTAATTATAATATAAATATAATGTATAATGCTCAGTGCCCAGAATATACATACATTGTAAATGCGAATTGTCAAATATACCCAGATTAATGCAGATTTGGAAAACAAGTACCCAGATGGAAGCCGGAAAACCCAGATCTAGCAAAAAAAAATACCCAGCTGTGGCAACGCTGGTCACAGGACTGCGCAAGGTTAATTAGCTCATTTAAATAATTATCGTCTTGTAATTTCTAGATAAACAGTGAAATACATATTAGATTCACGGCCCATTCGGGGCAAGACAAAACACATTTGTTACCTTCTCAGTCTGATAAGACAACAGTGAAACAAACTGGGATTCAATTAATTATGTAACAAACCCTAAGTGAACATGCCGAGATTTGTATCGATACTTCCATTTTTTTTCCTTTGAGAATACGTCTCGTCAATTGCTATGTCGTTATGACCTCAGTGTAGGACAACGACGGCTGCTGGAAATAAAACTAAAATTGTAATGTCATCCCCCCCTCCCCAAATCAGTTTCACGTATGTCATTTTGTCATCCCATTGAAATCTCACATAATTTATAACTTCTTTTATCGTTACTAATGTTCCCCACAGTTCGAGCCATACAGTCGGACTTGACTGTGTTGATGTTCATTTTTATATTTGACTTGATATCTTTCTGTATATTTACATATGTAATAACAGCTCTTACTCGTGTGTTACCGGGGCCCGAAAAACCGGGAACAAATTACGGTGAGACTGTACACTAACACAGGGTTAGTGCACTGGCTTCCTAGCGCAGTGGTCTATGGTTCGATCCCCAGATGAGGCGGGAATTTTTTAGGCCACAAACGGCTCCTGGGTTGACCCAGCCCCAAATGGGTACCAGAGCAACTCTGGGAAGGTTAAGGCGGCCGGCGTGATGCCGACCACATCACCCCTAGTGTGCCGACGGTCAAGATAATATGGGCCTAACACCATATTCCCAATATGCCTCAATGGGCGTGTAACGGGTTCCTTTACCTTTACCTTTTTGTACACTAACACGCATGTCGTAGAGGCCTGCTGCCTTGACTTGCAGAAACCCACCCTTCTCCACATGTTACAGTAAGTAATCATCTTTCTAGAAACATTTCAGTCAAAACAACAAAATATGGATACGTCAATGAAAGTAATTTAAATATCTCTACTGAACCAGACAAGTGCCAGTGGAGCAACAGGTGAGAAGGAGACGCTGGTGTTGGCAGTGGTGTACTAAGGGGGTGTGAGGGGGGCGGTCCGCTCCGGGTGTCAGCCAGGAGTTTAGTTCACCGAATTCCATCTCAGTTGTTTATTGTTGTTTTCACCAATCTGTAGGCAGTATACATCGAAATAGTGACAAGTAGCATTCCTGCTGGACTCTGCTGTTACCTCAAAGGTTTCTTTAAGTTGTTCTTCGCGAAGAACTTTGCATTTCATGCCTTCGTGTTTTATTTATGAAGGTAATGAAGTTAATATTAATCAGTAGAAACCTTGAATTTTCAGGATGTGATGTGGATCTACTGCGGAAGCTAAGCAGCAATGAGAGAGCTGACATACTAGCTTCGAGAACACCCATAATGGGGACACTGGATATGAATACGGGAAATATACTAAGGACAACTAATGATCACCTATTAGAGAATGACAATACAATCGGTGAATCACCAAGGCTAAGACTGCTCGAATGTGGCATCAATCGTAAGACTAACAGATGGGAGGATGCATCCGGGGCGCTACCGGAACAGTTAGTTATGAAACACTTTGACATTTGGTGAACGAATGAAAGAACGAACGAACGAACTTTAATTTCAAAGGGTTAATAACTGGGAACGCAGGCCTATCTAACATTCCCCCCCCCCCCCCCCTTCTGTCTCGCATACTGGATCCTTTCATCCCCACACGTACTTTAACCATTAATTTTAAAGGCATGCAAAATTATAAGAGTAATGTAACAGCATACATTTATAGTCCTGACATACACTCATGCGGTCGAACTGTCAACAATTTATCTGCGTTTTTACATGTATCGTCAATCATCAATATGGAAATTATATAAAAACATTCTTGCTCATATCCGTGCAGTGTGGAAATACCATTTTTAAAATACCATTTTTACACACTTCTGTAGCAGAAAGGGGGGGGGGGGGGGAAGAGAAATCTCCCAGTAGTTTAGGGAAAAAATATTTAAGAAAACGGTATATCTGCTCATTCTCATATACATCATATTTTAGACATACTAAATCACTACTTATTTCAAATGTACAGTGGTAAACAGCTATGTTCTCACAAACATAGCAATAGCACTACTTTCTCACATACATAGCATGTAATAATATTGCACAGCAATGGCTGAACAAGAAAATCATATAGAAAAAAATAACTTGTACGCGGGAAACGAGCGGGACAGGAAAAGAAGGGTTGGCATATGGATAAGGTGTGCACAGGTAAAGGCTGCTTCTATGTAGGTAGATGGTCGGTGTTGATGAGATGTGCACAGGTAAAGGCTGCTTCTATGCAGGTAGATGGTCGGTGTTGATGAGATGTGCACAGGTAAAGGTTGCTTCTATGGAGGTAGATGGTCGGTGTTGATGTAAAGTGCGCTGAATAAGTATTATGTATGCAGGCTTTCTGGGTGCCGTGTGAGGCTGTTCCACAATTAGGCTCCATAGTGTGCTAGGCTCTTTTTGAACAGGTCGATCTTAGGTTTGGGCAAACGTAACTGGTGTAATTGTAGTCCCTCTCTTCTACTGGTTTGAAATAGTGTTCGTAGGTACGGTGGGGCATAGTTTGATAGAATATAGCCAGCTTGGCTTTATTGTAGTCGTTTCTTTAGGGACAATATTTTGGGTTCCTATCTTATCCCTGCGTGTGGTATCGTGCGATTATCTGTGATTAGATGTACTGCTCTCTTATGCAGTGAGGTAGGCTGAGCACATATGTGTGTGCACCGTGCAGTGATGTCGATTTTTATCAACAATAATAATTTTTATTTCGTTAATGAATTCTTGGGAGTACTATAATTCTTCCACGTTACCACAGCGATTGTCTAAACTGTTGAGTGCTATGTAACAAACTACTAATTCAAGGTAAAGTGGTGAATTCAACCCCAAGCTCTGTTCTTCTGAAACCAGTTTGGCCATTTGGCTGTACATTATCTGTTTTGTCGAAGACCAGCTTGGTCTCCAGACTGTCTTGTCTATGGACGTTCCAGTACAACACCTGATTAATATTTGCCCAGACACTGAACATAACATTATTCCCATGTTACTTATGCACTCTTGTAAATCTATGGTAACTTGCCAGTCCAGCCTGCCGGTGTTTCTTCTCCCTTGCAGACTTTTACTAAGCAATCTGTACATCTCTATGGAGGTGTCTATGTCTGCTATGGTGGCCTCTGTCGGAATGTCATCTGACCCAGTACCTTTTTTAATTCTGGTAAGCCGTAAGGCATTATTTATGTTGCAGTTTTTTACTGTTAACTTCATGCCCAACACTCCTTTGTCACCTGGTACGACACTGCTTGGTAGCATACCGTTTTAATATGGTCTGTGCTCACTTTTCGGGTCCTAGCAAGCCATGAGTGGTCACTACTTTGTGCTTTATTAAATCCCTGAAATAGCCGTAACGCAAAGTCTCTAGACAAAGAATGGAAGGATAACAATTTTTAACTGGCGCACGTTTTCTAACTAGAAACAATCAGCATTTATCCGTCTCAGCTATTTATTTCAACAATATGGAAATCCAAGAATAATGTAGAGTTGTTCGTTTTTTGCTTTACATTCTATTCCCTGATCAATTGTTGTAACCTGTCTAAGAAAACTGACATTCTTGTCTGGATGCCAAAGAGATGTTAGTATCAACCAGGTGGTTCTGTCGTTGCGATAAATGTTCGATTTTGTACAGCCATTGTTTGCAAAGGCTTAAATGGGATACACAACACACACACAGACCTACAAAACGACACACATACACGTCGAACTTAAGGGATAGAGCGTGACCGTTGTTTGATGAGTGTTAAATGTTGCCTTGAGCGCCAGGAAGCATTACTTCTCACTGGGGACAATGAGTCATGGAAAAGGCGTGCAACTGATGCCTGCGTTAGGTCAAATGTTAACGTGAACAGAGTAGGGGCAAAATAGATGTAAACCACATTTTACCACCACTACGTCTCTTCCATTACATGTAACCAGGTAGATTTTAACATGAGTATGTATCTTTAATCTGTTGACAGACCCTGTGAAACTCTATTGCTACAAAAGACAAACCAACGTGGTTGATTCAAATTAAGTTAATGGCTTCAACGTGATTCGTGCCAGATCAAATGAAGTGTGTGGCTAGAAAGAACAGCTAAATTTGGAAATCTTATGAGACAAACAGCCAGTAGATCTTCCAGGAAACCACCATGGATACTGACACAAATGGTTAAATAAAAGAACAAGATAGTATTAGCTTATGTCACGTGATAGCACGCACTGACTATATAATTTATCGCACTGGTCAAGACAGTTATAAAGAACATTTTTTTTTTTTTTAAAAAGCTTGCTGAGATGCTTGAATAACTTCTGTTCGCATGACGGGCTAGCATTTCTGATCAGGACTATAGATTTACGGGGTTCATTAACGTCAGCTGACAGGCATAAATGGCCTTATTCAGGATTTAGTATTTATCAACGCTATACTAATTTTAAAGAAGAGTTAATAAAATATTATTATTACTATTTTTTATTGACAATTTTACTCTGGTGTAACCGAAGGCACTTCTGTATACGACTGAGCGGTGCGTACCATGTTATAAGAAGGTAAACACACGGAGAAAAAAACGGCAGTGATAGATGTTTTGGTTCTGTTCAGTGTGCCCATAAAGGAAGGCGTTTGTTAAACAAGGAATGGCGAGAAAAAGAACAAACTATCATGAAAAACCATAGATGTGTGTTTGTGGATGTTTGTAGATTAAACACATCACTAAGAATTACAATATAAACCCCAAACCTATTATGTTTGGACATGCGCCCTAATATAACCGACTAGGTTGAAAGGTACGCGCCTCGCCAAAAAAAAAAAAAAATAATAAAACATCACTAAGAAGACATCACTGGTTAAGGTACGAAATAAGAATATTTAAAACAGACAACCTCACATGGAAGTGATATCATGGAAATAGACAGGAAAGAAAATGGACGACAAAAGGGTAAACATGAAATTACCCTGTTATCATGAATCTAAAGCAGGCAGTTTACCATTAAAAACCAAGAATCTTCAACACAAAAGTCAAGGCAGTTCTACTGCATGGCTTTCAAACACGAGAAACAAAACGACAATCAAGAAATTAGACTTTCTCGGGACAGCTCATATAAACGGGATCAGACCACCCTCAAATTGAACCCGCAATTAAAAAATACTGACACCAACGGTTAGAAATGTATGACGATAACCAGGAAATTATGACGAACCATGCAACGTTGCGTGAAAGGGAAGCTACTTATGCTCCCCCTCTCAGCCAACATATTATTTTTTAAATCAATAACTGAAGATTTTTTTCCTCTCTTCCCCTTTCTGCACGAATGGCCCAGGACTAGGTAACTTTCTCACAGCGTCTACGCGATGTCTTCTAGACCTTGTTGAATGCGGCCGCACGGGTGCATTTGAGGGCTGTCGCATCAGCCGTCACAGTAGGATTGGGAGCAGCTTCACCGGTCAATGATCGACCGAGTTATGACTCACTAGTGTCAAGAGTCATTGGACAAATCTTGGGAAAAAACCACTAGAAGATGTGGGATAGACAGGCACAGATTATGTTAATGGGCATTATCGGTGAAATATTCAAACGTGTTTCTCTGAACTTAAACAATTAGCCAAATTAGAGCAGGAGTTTACACGCTTACAAGTGATATGTGAATGTTAACTGACATAAGACTTAACGTGTGATGGTAGTAAACATGCTGTGACAGCGAATCGTTGGCAGGATTTGTTCACTTTAGAACAGCTGCAGTGCAAGCAACCGTTTTCTCATTTTTGGAAATATGCGTTTTAATAAGGTGCGCAAATTTGTTACACGACTTAATATTCTATCAAAGTGACCCATGGGAAATTTAAAAAAAAAAAATCGTATTCAGAATGGATCCCGACAGCAGTATAACATGTAGATATGCCATATCTAAGGTCACAAACAGATTGTCGCGAGTAACGTCACCTTTAGACCGTGTGTCGCCAGCAATAATATTACATTTATATTGTCTGTCGTGAGTAAAGTCACACTGAGATTGTCTGTTGCGAGTAAAGTCACACTGAGATTGTCTGTTGCGAGTAAAGTCACACTGAGATTGTCTGTTGCGAGTAAAGTCACACTGAGATTGTCTGTTGCGAGTAAAGTCACACTGAGATTGTCTGCCGCGAGTAAAGTCTTACGGAATTTTTTCTTTCGCCAGATCTCGTATTTTCCGGTTTCCCTCTATCTCTTACCCTGGGCATGCCAGAGCAAGTACGTCTACGTAATGCTGTCAACAGGTTTCTCTAATGTGTACACATTCCATCGCCATCGTCCGCTTCTGAACGCTTACAACATGAAATGTATTTGCGAAGTAAACAAAAACATATTGCCCACACCATTTAAGGGTGGAGAGAGACCTGAAACAAGGACCTACTAACTGCAATACAAGAAACTAGAGAGAAACCACTGTGGTAAAGTGGGATGTTATAAATATTTATAGGGGACTTAGTGTACTGACTGAGATCAGCTGTGAAGGTATATATATATCTAATAAGAGTAGTGTATTATATATAACCTTACTTGCTGCCACATATGTATACCTCAGTCAGAATTATTCTGGAATAGTGTGATGACTACGTTATATGTCTAGGGTATGTGTATGATGAAGTGTAAGTCATAACAACAACAGACAGATAAACAATTTAATTTATTCCACCACACTTGACAACACTGTGACACTCACATACATAAAACACTCTACGAGGATATCTTAAAGGAGTCACTGATAACTTTTCAAATAACAATATGTATTCAGTGCTGTCATGAATGTATATGTGTCCTGATTCAAATACAAAGGAACCAGGAATCACAATCAATTTTAATTACAAGTTATATGTACAGAATTTATTAATATGAATCTTGTAGTGACATCTATTTTTAATAGTATCCTATGTGTGTTAGTTGTGTAGTGGTAATATGAGGTAATACTGGTTTTGTTTTGTTCAAGCTCTGTTGGTATTTGTCATCATGACTTCAATAGTTTGTCTTTATTGGAACTAGTATTGGAGATGTTCTCAGTTCCTGATATTAAAACACTTAAATTCCCCTCTTAATGTTATTTTTACAAGGTCATTTTAAGATGGGGTACATAATGTTGAGCTCAGCTGGCCACATCAGCTTATCTTGCGTGATGGCGGCAGGAAAAGACTCCTCTGCTCGATTTCTCCCCTGGGCTCTGGAGACACCTCACTGATAGCTAAATGGACCAAGGAGTATGCTGTCCGACTCTGGATTCAGCAAAGATCTGACCAGGTGCTGCTCAATAACGTTAAGACCACAGTCCCTGAAAACAAGAAGGATGTACCTTCTACTTCATAACTAATTGATACTCTAGTTCTACACTGAGCACAATACATCACAAACATTGAGTTCAGAGCGTTAGGCCAACTGTCAGCTTCATCTGAAATACTTTATACCAGTATTTCCCTCCCTAATGGTTACTACGCCTCTGCAATTCCAGCATTATTTCTGTCTAATCAATAATCTAGGTGTCAGTGTACTGTTTGGCCATTCCATGCCGTTTTACTTTCCTCCGACACCTTCTGTTCAGGCTGGAGCATTATAGGCTTTACATCATGTTTGCTACTGAACTACACATATATACAGGCATAAATTAACAATTTACATTCAATTTTCATTAAAAGATATTGAATATTTCAAGCTTACCACAATTCATAGAATAATAAACAGTTTCGTTGACTGGCAATGGATATAGCACAACTCCGATCTGCCGATGTTCCAGGCTTTATTTTATATAAAATATACACTGGTGCTCAACGTACTGCTTCTTAGTAGGTTTATTACAAGATGTGGCAATGAACAGACGCTCTGAATCAAGTATATTCGCAGCTCTACCCAATGAAACCACGTCTCCACATCTTTTCAAAAAAGTACCCCTTCTATTCGTTTCCCATAACAACGCAAGATAGTATTTATAGCCCGACCAATCGTGTTTAGTCTTATATTTGTTGCGCTCCAATCAATTAGGAGTTAACATGGTAGGCTATTTCCGTAACGTAAGGTTTTTTCAAACACGTTATAAAAAAATTTTATGAGCAGAAATGATTTCATGCTGTCAGGCATCCCCACTATTTTATTTTGGTTATAATTTATTAATTCCTAGACTATTTGCGTAACGTTTTACATATTCTTTGTCAGCAAGCCCTAAGGAACCCAAATATACAAATTTAAAAGAGCTAAGTGGCTGCGTTCAAAATATGCAATTTCTTCTACCTCCTGTTTCGAAGATGTGCTGTCTGGGTACTGTAATGTTTTCAAACGTAAACCCATCTAATGTTATCTTTTCTAATAAGCGTTTTTTCAGGATTTTAAAACCTAACTCTGGGAAGGTTAGTGTTTTTATCACTGTCCGTCTGAAAAAAAAGTTAGTGCATGTGGCCTTACACGCGTGATAGTAGTAATTGTGTATCGCGCGACGCGTGTTGGGGGTGGCATTAATAGCGAGACACGTGTTTAGTGTTGCATGCGTTCCTGATTTTCAGCCCTCCCTTCTTTCTATTTGAGTCCATCTGTTCGTTCGTTTTGGTAACGTAGTATAATTAATGTTAGGATTAATTTAGGTCATTACGCAGTGTGCCTCTCAATGTTTTTCTTAGAAATGCAATACCCGTTTTAATGTGTTGTGGAAACGCTTGTATTTATGCAGTGGCTTATATTTAACGTGGAAACGTTACAATTTGCAGACGAAGCATAAAACAAAGGGGATTTCGAGTACTGCCATTGTGACAGCACTGTTCTTTACCATTCTTCTTCCTTTTATTAAATTTATTTGTTAGGCTTTATATTTACCTGATAATTTATATATGTGGATTAGAATATTTCACGACACCTCCCCTCTTAAAACAGACATTATATGTCAGTCCTTTATTCTATATACACATAGATAAATGTAAGTCAACTTGACTTTACTCTGCTGTGGTGCTATCATGGTTTTATGTAGTTGGGTCCATTCAGAGTAGGCACTACTCTTGAAATCTGCCTCAGACTTCTACAACCAATAATATATTTCGGTTATGTTACTGAAAAGCCGCAAGTGTGAATGCTTGTCTTAATGCTGCTTCGCAACCCGTATTCACCATTTCTCTTCTCTGAGTCTGCGCAATGACATGTCCAAAGAACATTATATTTCCCTCAAAATGTACGTTATGAGGAGATAACATATACCTGGTGATAGCAGAGTTTTCGTAGTGGATCCCATAATCGTCTTATTATCCTGTATGAAACATTCGGAATATCCTCAATCAAAGAGGCAACTCAGGGATTCATTACGTTCCTCCGAAATGTTTACATCCAACAATTTTCTCATCATTCTAGAGAAGACACTAGGCGCATTCTTCAATCAAATGGCAATCTATTAAACTCATAGTGTCCTTCTGAGGTACTAAAAGCTAGGTATGGTCTAACCTCAGGCTTTACTGGAATCTGATAGTATCCTTTACTCAGATCCACTTTTGAGAAATATTTGCTTTATTTAGTCTGGCAAACAGCTGATTTGTATCCGGCAATGGATCCACCTGTCCTTCTGTAATAGCATTCAGTCTCCTGTAATCTATACAGAGTCTATGTTCTCCAGAGGGCTTCCTTAAGAGTACAACACCGGAACTATACGAAGATTCACTGTGCGAAATAATTCCTTCCTTCAACAGATAGTCTATCTCTTCCTTCAAAGCTTTCTCCTTAGCAAACGGAATCGAATATGGTTTCATACAGACAGGTGTGGGGTCTATCAGTTTCATATCATATTCCAATAGGTTTGTATGCCCTGGTCGGTCTGTTAACACCTCTGCATGATTATTTAGAACCTGTTGCACTCTCTCTTTCTGAGTTTTCGTTAAATGTGTACTGATTTTCACCTGTGCTGCTGTCTCACAGGGGTGTAATGGATATTCAAATGATGAAAGTGGTTCCTTTTTCATCTCCATGGCGATGGACAAGGTCAACAAGTGTGTCTCTTCCTGATGTTCTCTTTCCAAATATTTCTTCAGGAGATTCACATGATAGATTTTTTCTTTCCCTTTCTTATCTATCTTATAATTTGTTCTAGACACCTTCTCTAGAACTGTATATGGACCCTGCCATCCAATTTGTAACTTATTCTGACTCCCGGGGAGAAGAAGCAGTACCTTCTCTCCCACAGCCAAATCTCTGTCTTTCGCCTTCCTGTTATAATAGGCAGCATGTTTCTTCCTGGCTTGTTTCAAATTTTCATTGGCAAGTTTCCAGCCAGTTTTTTAAACGAGTGGTCAGCTCATTCACATATTGGTATGAAGATGTAATGTTTTCCTCTGCCTTTTCATCAGTCCACGTTCTTAACAAAGCTACATATGGACCTTTAATTTTGTGGACCTATTTGTCCATGCACCGGTATGGTCTCTTCCACTCGAAGCTCTATAGTGATGATTTTTCTTCCCAGAATTATCATGCATAAAACGACCGCTACCATTTCTTTTCCTGGGGCTTTCTCCCCACTTAAAATTCTTGATGAGAGATTTCCTCTCTACATCTTCTTCCTCCAGTTTGTTTAAGTCCGATTGAGGGATTTTCGGCTTATCCTGGGGTAAGACATCTTTTTGCACTCTCCGCATAGTGGCCATTGTAAAACAGTTAAGTGAAGCTTGTCCGTGAAAAGGGGCTTCCCATTCCATTTGGTCCACTTTATCAAATCTATTTTTCTTTTTATTATCAGGCCTAATTTTGCCCCGTGGCGTGTCCAGGTCCTGATCAATGTTCCCACTTGTGGGTGTTCCCTCATGTGCTATGCTACACCTTTCTACAAAATTCTCAATGTCCCATCTTGCTTTGGGCCAATAATAATTGTGAGCCACCTTTTGAATGATGGTACCTATCTTCTCATGGTCCCCATCTGGTTTCACATGTAGGCTCCTTATTAAGTCTGCCCTATATCTTTTAGGAAGTACCAGCTGTCCCTGACCTTTGGATCTAGCTCCAGTCTTCCTATACATCAACTTGTTTTTCATGTAAAAATCTCCCTTGCCTGGAGTTGTATGACAAGTTGACAATTTTCTGAAACAAGGCTTGAGTGTTTTATCCCCAGCCTGTGCCTTCCTCATCTCTTCTGGAGTGGTATCCAACATAATATCCTCCTCCTGTCTTGAGGTCGACCTGACCTGAAGGGTTGCCATATACACAGGTTTCCTTCTGCAACGGTCAGTGTCATGATTGTCCATCTGACAATTCTTACACCACCTTTTTCCTTGGTTGAAAGATTTTCTTTCATCATATTTCCTTTCATCGAATTGTGGGAATTTATTTTTATTTTCATACCGTGGCCTATCAAACTGGTGCTTACCTTTGTTTTGATCCTTAGGATCAAATTTATTAAAGTTCTGTGGTGCCCTAAAGTTATCCACTTGTTTCTTTTTATTACCTGTTACCTCTGCTTGAGCTGATTGATACCTTTCAGCAACATTTAGCAACTCACCCAGCCTCTCTGCACCTTGTTCCATGAGAAACTTTCTCAGGTCTGGAGCCATGGACTCTCTTAATTGCTCTATAAGGACCATTTCCTTAAGGTCTTGGGTTTTCCCCAGAGAAGTCCATTTCTCCAAGTATGTCTCTATTCGTGCAGAGAACTGGTGATAGGTTTCACCTGACAGTAGTTTAGCATTCCTAAATTTTTTCCTATAAAATTCTGCATTCTTTTCATATCTTAACAAAAGAGCCTGCTTTAGCATGTCATAATTTTCCTGATCACTTCTGCTCATTTTTGCAAAAACTTCATAAGCTGCCCCACGAAGTCCCTGAGATAACTTTAAGCTCCACCTTTCTCTCTCTAACCCATATGTGGTAGCTAATAGTTCATACCTATTTAGATAGCTCTCTATATCATCGTCTTTCTCAACAAAATGATCTAAATGAAAATTCATAGCTGAGGTTGAGGCTCCTTGGCTAGCAGTGGCATCAGAGGCAAAGGGACTGGCACCATTTTCAGGAGCATGGCCCTGAAACTCAAACTCCCTTAGTCTTAACTCATGTTCCCTTTGTAATCTCTTCTCCTCCTTTTCTGCTTCCCTTTCTGCAGCTAATCTCTTCTCTTCTCTTTCTGCAGCTAATTTCTTCTCTTCTCTTTCTGCAGCTAATTTCTTCTCTTCTCTTTCTGCAGCCTGTCTTCTTTCCTCGCTTCCCTTTCTGCAGCTAATCTTTTGTCTTCTCTTTCTGCTTCCAATTTCTTAGCCTCAGCCTCAATCTGCAACCTCTTAATTTCTTTTTCAGCCTCTAACTTTCTTTCGGCTTCAAACCTTCTTTCTTCGCGTTCAATAAATTTGTCACATTCAGTAGTGACATAGGCAACCATAACTTGCCCATCTAATCCTAACTCTTTTGCAGTCTGAACAGCAGCAGATCGAAATTTGGCTAGGTCCGCCATTGTCTATCAGGTAAGTTTATAAAATGTCTAACTAACAATTCAATCTCTAAATATATATCTAATGGACAACACAGGCACCGAGAGCTCAACCTTATTTAATTCCACCCAAGGATACCTTTTAATTCTTATATTCCCTGAAGTGAATTACCCCCAGTATTTTTAATAGGGAAAGATTCAAAATCCCAAGAGCGAGACCCCAATATATGTGGTGAAGTGGGATGTTATAAATATTTATAGGGGACTTAGTGTACTGACTGAGATCAGCTGTGAAGGTATATATATATCTAATAAGAGTAGTGTATTATATATAACCTTACTTGCTGCCACATATGTATACCTCAGTCAGAATTATTCTGGAATAGTGTGATGACTACGTTATATGTCTAGGGTATGTGTATGATGAAGTGTAAGTCATAACAACAACAGACAGATAAACAATTTAATTTATTCCACTACACTTGACAACACTGTGACACTCACATACATAAAACACTCTACGAGGATATCTTAAAGGAGTCACTGATAACTTTTCAAATAACAATATGTATTCATTGCTGTCATGAATGTATATGTGTCCTGATTCAAATACAAAGGAACCAGGAATCACAATCAATTTTAATTACAAGTTATATGTACAGAATTTATTAATATGAATCTTGTAGTGACATCTATTTTTAATAGTATCCTATGTGTGTTAGTTGTGTAGTAGTAATATGAGGTAATACTGGTTTTGTTTTGTTCAAGCTCTGTTGGTATTTGTCATCATGACTTCAATAGTTTGTCTTTATTGGAACTAGTATTGGAGATGTTCTCAGTTCCTGATATTAAAACACTTAAATTCCCCTCTTAATTGTATTTTACACTGTCATTTTAAGATGGGGGTACATAATGTTGAGCTCAGCTGGCCACATCAGCTTATCTTGCGTGATGGCGGCAGGAAAAGACTCCTCTGCTCGATTTCTCCCCTGGGCTCTGGAGACACCTCACTGATAGCTAAATGGACCAAGGAGTATGCTGTCCGACTCTGGATTCAGCAAAGATCTGACCAGGTGCTGCTCAATAACGTTAAGACCACAGTCCCTGAAAACAAGAAGGATGTACCTTCTACTTCATAACTAATTGATACTCTAGTTCTACACTGAGCACAATACATCACAAACATTGAGTTCAGAGCGTTAAGCCAACTGTCAGCTTCATCTGAAATACTTTATACCAGTATTTCCCTCCCTAATGGTTACTACGCCTCTGCAATTCCAGCATTATTTCTGTCTAATCAATAATCTAGGTGTCAGTGTACTGTTTGGCCATTCCATGCCGTTTTACTTTCCTCCGACACCTTCTGTTCAGGCTGGAGCATTATAGGCTTTACATCATGTTTGCTACTGAACTACACATATATACAGGCATAAATTAACAATTTACATTCAATTTTCATTAAAAGATATTGAATATTTCAAGCTTACCACAATTCATAGAATAATAAACAGTTTCGTTGACTGGCAATGGATATAGCACAACTCCGATCTGCCGATGTTCCAGGCTTTATTTTATATAAAATATACACTGGTGCTCAACGTACTGCTTCTTAGTAGGTTTATTACAAGATGTGGCAATGAACAGACGCTCTGAATCAAGTATATTCGCAGCTCTACCCAATGAAACCACGTCTCCACATCTTTTAAAAAAAGTACCCCTTCTATTCGTTTCCCATAACAACACAAGATAGTATTTATAGCCCGACCAATCGTGTTTAGTCTTATATTTGTTGCGCTCCAATCAATTAGGAGTTAACATGGTAGGCTATTTCCGTAACGTAAGGTTTTTTCAAACACGTTATAAAAAAATTTTATGAGCAGAAATGATTTCATGCTGTCAGGCATCCCCACTATTTTATTTTGGTTATAATTTATTAATTCCTAGACTATTTGCGTAACGTTTTACATATTCTTTGTCAGCAAGCCCTAAGGAACCCAAATATACAAATTTAAAAGAGCTAAGTGGCTGCGTTCAAAATATGCAATTTCTTCTACCTCCTGTTTCGAAGATGTGCTGTCTGGGTACTGTAATGTTTTCAAACGTAAACCCATCTAATGTTATCTTTTCTAATAAGCGTTTTTCAGGATTTTAAAACCTAACTCTGGGAAGGTTAGTGTTTTTAATCACTGTCCGTCTGAAAAAAAGTTAGTGCATGTGGCCTTACACGCGTGATAGTAGTAATTGTGTATCGCGCGACGCGTGTTGGGGGTGGCATTAATAGCGAGACACGTGTTTAGTGTTGCATGCGTTCCTGATTTTCAGCCCTCCCTTCTTTCTATTTGAGTCCATCTGTTCGTTCGTTTTGGTAACGTAGTATAATTAATGTTAGGATTAATTTAGGTCATTACGCAGTGTGCCTCTCAATGTTTTTCTTAGAAATGCAATACCCGTTTTAATGTGGTGTGGAAACGCTTGTATTTATGCAGTGGCTTATATTTAACGTGGAAACGTTACAATTTGCAGACGAAGCATAAAACAAAGGGGATTTCGAGTACTGCCATTGTGACAGCACCGTTCTTTACCATTCTTCTTCCTTTTATTAAATTTATTTGTTAGGCTTTATATTTACCTGATAATTTATATATGTGGATTAGAATATTTCACGACAACCACTAGAGAGTAACCACTAGAGAGAAACCACTAGAGAGAAACCACTAGAGAGAAAGAGTGGCAAAATAATTAATGAGAGGCAGAAAGAACAGTGAGAAGAAAGAGCGATGAGAAGAAAGAGCGATGAGAAGAAAGAGCGATGAGAAGAAAGAAAGAATGGGTAAGAAAAAGAAATGCCAGGATACACAAATACAAAACTTTCTGAAAAATGCACGGAAGACGACAGACTGACAGCCATATTTAATAAGACCACACAAAACCAGACAGAAACCTGGATATATCTGCAGTTAAATTAGGCAGGTTTGTACGTAGTTAGGACGATAGGTAGATAAGTGGTTAAGTATGTAGGCAAGCAGGCAGGCAGCCAGACAGACAGATGATTACTTACAAATGAACAAAGCCCAGGAGAAACCTCTCACCTCGTCAATTTGCAGTAATTTAATGCCAAAAGCTCCGAGCAGAAGTAATTAACTCTTTCAGTCCCAAGCAAAAAAGTGGGTTTGGCCCAAGCAAAAATGGCCACCCCAGTGCGTTTTTATTGTTGTTTGAAAATAATTTTTTAAAATGTTCATATGCAAAAAGAACTTTGTTGTTGTATATGAAACTGAAGGTAATTGGATGTACTTTACTCTTGTGCTACAAGTATAAAAGCTTTCATTGAAAAATGATTAGTTATTCAAGGTAAAATGGAGGATATGTGCTTAAAAAAATGATTAGTTATTCAAGGTAAAATGGAGGATATGCGCTTAAAAAAATCGCTTTAAAAATCTAAAATAAATTTCTCAAAACAGAAACACGTTCACTCTTAAAAATGTGCGGTATTTAAAAGAATGTACTTGCAGTCGGAAATGACTTTGTGGGTAGTTATAATTAGAAACAGTCTCAAACACAGTCACATATACTAAAGGCTTTTTAAAGTCGATTGGGCCAAGGGCGTCTAACCCCTGAGCCTTTATAAAGTCGATTGGGACTTAAAGAGTTAAGACACGAAATAAAAGTCTCGCCAATGGGTAACACAGCTGACGACACTCCGTGTTTCATTGACTAGTTCGTCCGTTTTTTGTAAGAGTCATCCGGTGTTCAGCTGTGAAATCAACGACATGAGAACAACGTTACTTGTGCATGTTTGTAATATTTGTGACTACATCTCCGCTCAGGCCATCCGTGAACCTCTGTTGTTGAATACAGACATCTATGCCGTGGCATACACAAACATGGTGTGTGTTAGTTGTTTTTACAAGGTGAAGAACATACAGAAAACGTGTCTGAGTGGTTTCCGTCCAAAAACAAAAAAACCACATACATGGCGGGAAAACAGCAGAGCTGGACAGGCAAACTTTAAAAAAAAAATTAATTAATTTACTGTAGAAACGTAAGGTAGGAAAAAAAACCCAATAATAATAATAATGTTTGTAAATAAATGTATACCCAAGACAAGATAGAATGTATTCTTTAATATACGAGGCGTGTTCAAATGAAAAATTAATATTAGACAAACATAAAGGTATGTTTTCAGGCACTCGTAAGAAATAAAGAAGTAGAACACTTGGACAACAGAAAAACAACAGACGTGAGTGGCTTACCCAGGGTTCGAACACCGTACCTTCCGTACGACAACTCCGCCTAGCTATCAAGCGAATCACACTGACCCCACGGCCAGCTAGGCATCCCCAAAAAAAGATGCTTTGCTGGCTATTTATCAGTACGAAACACACAAGATAACACCGGAAGTATACAGTGGGCAACTCAGCCCCTTAATGACGCAATCACTTCTGTTGTTCTCCTATTAACAGTATGTGTCAGTCCAAACAAGACAAAGACCTTGATACTGGGTCCAGTAAATAGTAGAAGACTTAAGGACATTAGTATAGAACAGAGGGTAGGTTTCTGGTATTTTATAAACATAAATAACACATAAGGAAGGGAAACCCGAGGCCTGTAAACAGTAAATTAATATTAGACAAACATAAAGGTATGTTTTCAGGCACTCGTAAGAAATAAAGAAGTAGAACACTTGGACAACAGAAAAACAACAGACGTGAGTGGCTTAGTGATTGCGTCATTTAAGGGCTGAGTTGCCCACTGTATACTTCCGGTGTTATCTTGTGTGTTTCGTACTGATAAATAGCCAGCAAAGCATCTTTTTTTTGGGGATGCCTAGCTGGCCGTGGGGTCAGTGTGATTCGCTTGATAGCTAGGCGGAGTTGTCGTACGGAAGGTACGGGGTTCGAACCCTGGGTAAGCCACTCACGTCTGTTGTTTTTCTGTTGTCCAAGTGTTCTACTTCTTTATTTCTTACGAGTGCCTGAAAACATACCTTTATGTTTGTCTAATATTAATTTACTGTTTACAGGCCTCGGGTTTCCCTTCCTTATGTGTTATTTGTGTTCAAATGAAACCCGACCGTGCTGCGCCAAGTGGACATTCGTAGGAGGAGCATGATGACGTCACATCTGATGTAATAAGCACATACGCATGTACAAGTGTGTAAGTGTTCATTCTCCTAGTATTCATTGGTTGTGCTGCAGACCGTTAAAATAATGGCCGGTGTGATAAGGAATCCGTCCAAAAAATTCAAGTCACAGATTTCCGCCGGTACGGTTATACTGACCGTATTTTTTGACCATGAAGGGCTTCTATTGGTAGACTTTAAAGAGCCTGGCGTGAACATCAATGCCATCCGCTACAAAGACACACTAGACAACCTGCATACAGCCATCAAGAATAAACGACCCGGCATGCTTTCGCGTGGTGTGATTCTGTTGCATGACAATGCTCGTCCACATGTTGCGAACATTGTGCAGGAAGCGTTAGCATGGAAAAGGTGGGAAGTTCTGCCACACCCAGCCTACAGCCTCGATCTGTCACCATGTGACTTTCATTTGTTCGGACCCTTAAAAAATCTCTAAAGGGACAACAATTTGACTCCGGTGCAGACGTCAGGGCCTCGGTGACCACATGGTTCAATAAGCAACCAAAGTCATTTTTCTCGGACGGCATCCGCCGTCTACCCAAGCAGTGGGATGCGTGTCTGAATGTCTATGGTGACTATTTCTAAAGGACCCCAGTGAGTACTTGCTTCATAACAATTGCTGTATTTAATTCTACTACTCCTGCTGATGTACCTTACATATATTTGTTATAAAGCCACTGGGACGGGTTTCATTTGAACACACCTCGTATAATGTATTAAAGAATGTATTGAGAGTGATGTATTTAGGAATATTTTTCGATCTGGGCTAATATGGGGGAGGGGGCGGGGAGAAGGAGGCTCAATCATGAAATTACCCGCGCCCCTCCCCACCCTCGATAAGTCATTTTGTAGGTACACGTTTCAAACGACACTGAGTAGTCTTTTTACACACCATCATCATCATGAGCCACCCTACACACCATCATCATCATGAGCCGCCCTACACACCATCATCATCATGAGCCACACTACACACCATCAAGAGCCGCCCTACACACCATCATCATCATGAGCCGCCCTACACACCATCATCATCATGAGCCAACCTACACACCATCATCATCATGAGCCACCCTACACACCATCATCATCATGAGCCACCCTACACACCATCATCATCATGAGCCACCCTACACACCATCATCATCATGAGCCACCCTACACACCATCATCATCAAGAGCCACCCTACACACCATCATCATCATGAGCCACCCTACACACCATCATCATAATTTCGATTTGTGCTCCCTGTGGAACCATCACTGCCGGTGGCCCTCTTACAGGAAGCCTGCGTCAAAGCAGTCACGTGCTCTTGCAGGAGATGTTTATGTACTAATTAGTTTGACGTGGTTTCCAGCCCCAAATAAAGCCTTATATTAGCTACATTATACGACTGCCCGAGGGATCAGAAGTACAAGTCTTTCTGTGCCCCCACAGACACAACTGGAAACTACACTTAATAGGGACAATGTGAGGAGGGGGAAGGTTAAAACCCTGGGAGCCTCACGCTTTAAATACGCCCCTGGATTACAATCATTCCAACTGTGACGTCAATGTTGAAGTCATTCTATGGAGTTCCTACATCATTACATTTAAAATGTAATAATATCTCGTAGGTCTACCCGAAGAGCAGCAGCTGGAAGACTTTTTCAGGCCATAAATCGAGGATTCCTCAGCAAAAGAGAAGTTGGCAAGAAGATGAAAATGGCTGTACACCGCTCCACCTATGTCCCAGTCTTGATGTATGGATGCGAATCATGGGCAATGACTACAACCCACAAAAGCCAGATCCAAACCTCAGAAATGAGGTATCTGATGAAGGGGGTTGAAGTAACAAGAAGAGACATGATACGTCAAGGCCTAAAAATCCAACCCCTGCATATCCAAGTAGAACAGTCCCAACTAAGATGGTTTGGCCATGTCTGCAGAATGAGAGAAGATCGGCTACCACGACAAGCATGGGAAACTAAGAGCCAGGGATCCAGACCCCCAGGACGACCCAGAGTCCGCTGGGAGGACAACATTAGACCATCTTTGAAGGACCGAGAACTAGAATGGACCCAAGCCAGGAGGAAGACAGCCGATAGAATAGTATGGCGCTCTCTCTTCCAAACCTCTACACCCCACGGTAGAAGAGGAACGACTAAGTAAGTAAGTAAGATCTACATGATGACTAATATGACGTTGTGCACGCGGCTGGCAACCTCATCACGTCAAACCAATTGTGGCAGACAAACGCTGCTGTAGGATCTTGTGAAATCTCAGGAAACAGTCAGATACCAGTAGAACAGGAGATGAGAGGAAGGCCCTGGCGATGGATAGGACACATACTTGTGAAATCTCAGGAAACAGTCAGATACCAGTAGAACAGGAGATGAGAGGAAGGCCCCGGCGATGGATAGGACACATACTTGTGAAATCTCAGGAAACAGTCAGATACTAGTAGGACAGGAGATGAGAGGAAGGCCCCGGCGATGGATAGGACACATACTTGTGAAATCTCAGGAAGCAGTCAGATACCAGTAGAACAGGAGATGAGAGGAAGGCCCCGGCGATGGATAGGACACATACTTGTGAAATCTCAGGACACAGTCAGAAACCAGTAGAACAGGAGATGAGAGGAAGGCCCCGGCGATGGATAGGACACATACTTGTGAAATCTCAGGACACAGTCAGATACCAGTAGAACAGGAGATGAGAGGAAGGCCCCGGCGATGGATAGGACACATACTTGTGAAATCTCAGGACACAGTGAGATACAGTAGAACAGGAGATGAGAGGAAGGCCCCGGCAATGGATAGGACACATACTTGTGAAATCTCAGGAAACAGTCAGATACCAGTAGAACAGGAGATGAGAAGAAGGCCCCGGCGATGGATAGGACACATACTTGTGAAATCTCAGGAAACAGTCAGATACTAGTAGAACAGGAAATGAGAGGAAGGCCCCGGCGATGGATAGGACACATACTTGTGAAATCTCAGGACACACTCAGATACCAGTAGAACAGGAGATGAGAGGAAGGCCCCGGCGATGGATAGGACACATACTTGTGAAATCTCAGGAAACAGTCAGATACCAGTAGAACAGGAGATGAGAGGAAGGCCCCGGCGATGGATAGGACACATACTTGTGAAATCTCAGGACACAGTCAGATACCAGTAGAACAGGAGATGAGAGGAAGGCCCCGGCGATGGATAGGACACATACTTGTGAAATCTCAGGAAACAGTCAGATACCAGTAGAACAGGAGATGAGAGGAAGGCCCCGGCGATGAATAGGACACATACTTGTGAAATCTCAGGACACAGTCAGATACCAGTAGAACAGGAGATGAGAGGAAGGCCTCGGCGATGGATAGGACACATACTTGTGAAATCTCAGGACACAGTCAGATACCAGTAGAACAGGAGATGAGAGGAAGGCCCCGGCGATGAATAGGACACATACTTGTGAAATCTCAGGACACAGTCAGATACCAGTAGAACAGGAGATGAGAGGAAGGCCCCGGCGATGGATAGGACACATACTTGTGAAATCTCAGGACACAGTCAGATACCAGTAGAACAGGAGATGAGAGGAAGGCCCCGGCGATGGATGGGACACATACTTGTCTAATCTCAGGACACAGTCAGATACCAGTAGAACAGGAGATGAGAGGAAGGCCCCGGCGATGGATAGGACACATACTTGTGAAATCTCAGGAAACAGTCAGATACCAGTAGAACAGGAGATGAGAGGAAGGCCCCGGCGATGGATAGGACACATACTTGTGAAATCTCAGGAAACAGTCAGATACCAGTAGAACAGGAGATGAGAGGAAGGCCCTGGCGATGGATAGGACACATACTTGTGAAATCTCAGGAAACAGTCAGATATCAGTAGAACAGGAGATGAGAGGAAGGCCCTGGCGATGGATAGGACACATACTTGTGAAATCTCAGGACACAGTCAGATACCAGTAGAACAGGAGATGAGAGGAAGGCCCCGGCGATGGATAGGACACATACTTGTGAAATCTCAGGACACAGTCAGATACCAGTAGAACAGGAGATGAGAGGAAGGCCCCGGCGATGGATAGGACACATACTTGTCAAATCTCAGGAAACAGTCAGATACCAGTAGAACAGGAGATGAGAGGAAGGCCCTGGCGATGGATAGGACACATACTTGTCAAATCTCAGGACACAGTCAGATACCAGTAGAACAGGAGATGAGAGGAAGGCCCCGGCGATGGATAGGACACATACTTGTGAAATCTCAGGAAACAGTCAGATACCAGTAGAACAGGAGATGAGAGGAAGGCCCCGGCGATGGATAGGACACATACTTGTGAAATCTCAGGAAACAGTCAGATACCAGTAGAACAGGAGATGAGAGGAAGGCCCTGGCGATGGATAGGACACATACTTGTGAAATCTCAGGAAACAGTCAGATATCAGTAGAACAGGAGATGAGAGGAAGGCCCTGGCGATGGATAGGACACATACTTGTGAAATCTCAGGACACAGTCAGATACCAGTAGAACAGGAGATGAGAGGAAGGCCCCGGCGATGGATAGGACACATACTTGTGAAATCTCAGGACACAGTCAGATACCAGTAGAACAGGAGATGAGAGGAAGGCCCCGGCGATGGATAGGACACATACTTGTGAAATCTCAGGACACAGTGAGATACTAGTAGAACAGGAGATGAGAGGAAGGCCCCGGCGATGGATAGGACACATACTTGTGAAATCTCAGGAAGCAGTCAGATACCCTTAGAACAGGAGATGAGAGGAAGGCCCCGGCGATGGATAGGACACATACTTGTGAAATCTCAGGAAACAGTCAGATACTAGTAGAACAGGAGATGAGAGGAAGGCCCCGGCGATGGATAGGACACATACTTGTGAAATCTCAGGAAGCAGTCAGATACCAGTAGAACAGGAGATGAGAGGAAGGCCCCGGCGATGGATAGGACACATACTTGTGAAATCTCAGGACACAGGTAGAAACCAGTAGTACAGGAGATGAGAGGAAGGCCACGGCGATGGATAGGACACATACTTGTGAAATCTCAGGACACAGTCAGATACCAGTAGAACAGGAGATGAGAGGAAGGCCCCGGCGATGGATAGGACACATACTTGTGAAATCTCAGGACACAGTCAGATACAGTAGAACAGGAGATGAGAGGAAGGCCCCGGCGATGGATAGGACACATACTTGTGAAATCTCAGGAAACAGTCAGATACCAGTAGAACAGGAGATGAGAAGAAGGCCCCGGCGATGGATAGGACACATACTTGTGAAATCTCAGGAAACAGTCAGATACTAGTAGAACAGGAGATGAGAGGAAGGCCCCGGCGATGGATAGGACACATACTTGTGAAATCTCAGGACACACTCAGATACCAGTAGAACAGGAGATGAGAGGAAGGCCCCGGCGATGGATAGGACACATACTTGTGAAATCTCAGGAAACAGTCAGATACCAGTAGAACAGGAGATGAGAGGAAGGCCCCGGCGATGGATAGGACACATACTTGTGAAATCTCAGGACACAGTCAGATACCAGTAGAACAGGAGATGAGAGGAAGGCCCCGGCGATGGATAGGACACATACTTGTGAAATCTCAGGAAAAGGTCAGATACCAGTAGAACAGGAGATGAGAGGAAGGCCCCGGCGATGAATAGGACACATACTTGTGAAATCTCAGGACACAGTCAGATACCAGTAGAACAGGAGATGAGAGGAAGGCCTCGGCGATGGATAGGACACATACTTGTGAAATCTCAGGACACAGTCAGATACCAGTAGAACAGGAGATGAGAGGAAGGCCCCGGCAATGAATAGGACACATACTTGTGAAATCTCAGGACACAGTCAGATACCAGTAGAACAGGAGATGAGAGGAAGGCCCCGGCGATGGATAGGACACATACTTGTGAAATCTCAGGACACAGTCAGATACCAGTAGAACAGGAGATGAGAGGAAGGCCCCGGCGATGGATGGGACACATACTTGTCTAATCTCAGGACACAGTCAGATACCAGTAGAACAGGAGATGAGAGGAAGGCCCCGGCGATGGATAGGACACATACTTGTGAAATCTCAGGAAACAGTCAGATACCAGTAGAACAGGAGATGAGAGGAAGGCCCCGGCGATGGATAGGACACATACTTGTGAAATCTCAGGAAACAGTCAGATACCAGTAGAACAGGAGATGAGAGGAAGGCCCTGGCGATGGATAGGGACACATACTTGTGAAATCTCAGGAAACAGTCAGATATCAGTAGAACAGGAGATGAGAGGAAGGCCCTGGCGATGGATAGGACACATACTTGTGAAATCTCAGGACACAGTCAGATACCAGTAGAACAGGAGATGAGAGGAAGGCCCCGGCGATGGATAGGACACATACTTGTGAAATCTCAGGACACAGTCAGATACCAGTAGAACAGGAGATGAGAGGAAGGCCCCGGCGATGGATAGGACACATACTTGTCAAATCTCAGGAAACAGTCAGATACCAGTAGAACAGGAGATGAGAGGAAGGCCCTGGCGATGGATAGGACACATACTTGTCAAATCTCAGGACACAGTCAGATACCAGTAGAACAGGAGATGAGAGGAAGGCCCCGGCGATGGATAGGACACATACTTGTGAAATCTCAGGAAACAGTCAGATACCAGTAGAACAGGAGATGAGAGGAAGGCCCCGGCGATGGATAGGACACATACTTGTGAAATCTCAGGAAACAGTCAGATACCAGTAGAACAGGAGATGAGAGGAAGGCCCTGGCGATGGATAGGACACATACTTGTGAAATCTCAGGAAACAGTCAGATATCAGTAGAACAGGAGATGAGAGGAAGGCCCTGGCGATGGATAGGACACATACTTGTGAAATCTCAGGACACAGTCAGATACCAGTAGAACAGGAGATGAGAGGAAGGCCCCGGCGATGGATAGGACACATACTTGTGAAATCTCAGGACACAGTCAGATACCAGTAGAACAGGAGATGAGAGGAAGGCCCCGGCGATGGATAGGACACATACTTGTCAAATCTCAGGAAACAGTCAGATACCAGTAGAACAGGAGATGAGAGGAAGGCCCTGGCGATGGATAGGACACATACTTGTGAAATCTCAGGAAACAGTCAGATACCAGTAGAACAGGAGATGAGAGGAAGGCCCTGATGATGGATAGGACACATACTTGTGAAATCTCAGGAAACAGTCAGATACCAGTAGAACAAGAGATGAGAGGAAGGTCCTGGTGATGGATAGGACATATACTTGTGAAATCTCAGGAAACAGTCAGATACCCGTAGAACAGGAGATGAGAGGAAGGCCCTGGCGATGGATAGGACACATACTTGTGAAATCTCAGGAAACAGTCAGATACCCGTAGAACAGGAGATAAGAGGAAGGCCCTGGCGATGGATAGGACACATACTTGTGAAATCTCAGGAAACAGTCAGATACCAGTAGAACAGGAGATGAGAGGAAGGCCCTGGCGATGGATAGGACACATACTTGTGAAATCTGTTTATAACATTACAAGTCAGTCTTTGTTCTGGAATACGCAGGGTAAGAGAGTTAGCGGGAGACAGAAAATACACATGGGGAAGAGAGCTGTTGTCCATCTAATTCCCCTTGGACTGCCCTCTGTTGTCTGGCGCATCACCCAATCTATGACTGTCAAAAATAATGTTGTTGATAAGGGGCATCCCTGTCGTACTCCTGTTTTCACTTCGAAAGTTACATTACTCGATCCAACACTGCACGTAAAGTTAGAATAGAGGCTTTTTATAATGGAAACAATGCGGCTGGGAATTCCATAAGCCCTCAGAATTTTCCATAGGCTGTCCCTGTGTATGCTGTCGAAAGCCTTTTCAAAATCAACAAAGTTAATGTACAGCTGTCTCTGCCATTCTGAGCACTGCTCTATAATGTTCCTGAGGGCAAATATATGATCTGCACATCTTCTGTTCTTTCTGAAGCCCGCTTGTTCTTTCCTCAGTTTATGGTCAACTGCTTTTGAAATTCTCTGGATGATTATCCTGCCTAGTATTTTGCTGGGAACTGAGAGGAGGGTAATTCCTCTCCAGTTGTTGCAGTCTGCAAGGTCGCCCTTCTTGGGCAATTTGACAATTGTTCCTTTACTCCACTCTGTTGGTGTTGTCTCAGTTTCCCAGACTTGTGCAAATAGTGGTTCTAATAGTTCTGCTGCTAGTTCAGGGTCTGTCTTGAATAGCTCAGCATTCAGATTGTCGTGACCAGGCGCTTTTCCATTTTTTTTGCCCTTTGATAGCTGTGATAATTTCTTCTTTTCGTGGAATGTCTGTATTTACGTCTAAGTCACTTTCAGCCTCAGGAACATTCAGCTGAGTCTCTGGTGGTTCCTTATTCAGTGTTTCTCTGAAGTGCTCTGCCCACCTTGTTTCCTGCCCCTGTGCTGTGGTGATGAGATTTCCTTGCTTGTCTCTTACTAACGTTATGTTGTTTTCCACTGATAGCTTTAGTTATTTTATAAACTGTGCTTTGTTCATTTCTCAGTGCTGCCTCTTCTGCCTGTCTTGCAAGGTCATCCAGAAATGTCCTTTTTGTTAGCACGGGTTTGACGTTTTACTTCCTTGTCCAGCTGACTGTACTGTTCACTATATATTGCCTTTAACCTGGGAGACTTAGCTTCTGTTTTCTTCCTTTTCATTTCCTTTCTCTTCGCTATGGTGTTTAGCGTTTCTGGTGTTATCCAGTCTTGGCTCTTTCTTTCCTGGAATCCCAAGCATGACTTGCTGCTTTCTTTATATATTGTTGAGATGGTGTTGAATTTCTGGTCCACATCGTCGGTCTCTGTTCTTTCCTGGCTTTTGGTAATCAGATATCGTCTCTTTACGTCGACCACAAACGCTTTTCTGGTGAGGGGGTCCTTAAGTTTCGTGATGTTGTATCTTTTCTGTTTGACTGCAACTGGTCCAGCAGCTCTGAGTTTCACCTTCAGTCTTGCTACTACTAGGTGATGATCACTTCCCACATCTGCGCCTCTTCTTACTTTCACGTTTTGTAGTGCATGTCTCCATCTGCCATTGATCATTATGTGATCTATCTGGTTTTTGTCTCGTCCGTTTGGTGATTCCCATGTTAACTTGTGCACTTCTTTGTGTTGAAAAAGTGTTCCTCCGATGACCAGGTTGTTAATACTGCAGAAGCTTATTAATTTGTCCCCATTCTCATTTACTGTTCCACTGCCGCATTTCCCCATTACTCTTTCGTTATAATTATTGTGTGTTCCAACTTTCGCATTTAGGTCTCCCATTACTATAATAAGATCGTACCTGGGTACAGTTTCCATTTCCTTTTGTACCTGTTGATAGAACTCGTCCTTAATCTCTTCGTCGCTGTCATTTGTTGGTGCATAACATTGTATAACTGTGGTGTTGGTGAATCTCCCTCTCAGTCTTGCTCTTATTAGTCTGTTGTTAATGGGTTTCCATTCCAGTAGAGATCTTTCCATTCCTTTCTTAAGGATAATGGCTATACCTTCGTTGTGCTGACCGTCCTCTCTACCAGAATAAAGTACTGTTTCCCCTGTAGCTGTTTTTATTCTCCCCATCCCTGTCCATCTGCTCTCGCTTATTCCCAGGATATGTAGTTTGTAGTTCCTCATCTCTGCTGTAATCTGTCTCAGCTTTCCTGCCTCGTTCATAGTTCTGACATTCCAAAAACCAATTCTGGTTTCGTGTTTTGCGGTCTGGGCATCCGTTTTCATGCCAGTGGCTTCCTTTCGGCTTTCACCACTGTCAGTCATACGAGCCTGAGACTCCGGATGTCCGTCCCGCATCAAAGTATTTCCATTTATTGCTGTTTCCGTAACGTGTGTGATTTTTTACACAGACAGGGGTGTCGGCCCTGTGCTAAAACCCCCAACCTGGAGGATCAGGGTACCAGCTTTTGTCTGACCCCTACCCACGCAGACCAGTCCAGCATGGTTGAACCTACCAGGAGTAAAACTCCCACTGGCATAGCTCTGGGGATTGTCAGGGTACACAAGCTGCCATACCGCTACAAGGTATAGGTACCATTGATGGCAGATACCAGTAGAACAGGAGATGAGAGGAAGGCCCAGGCGATGGATAGGACACATACTTGTGAAATCTCAGGACACAGTCAGATACCAGTAGAACAGGAGATGAGAGGAAGGCCCCGGCGATGGATAGGACACATACTTGTCAAATCTCAGGAAACAGTCAGATACCAGTAGAACAGGAGATGAGAGGAAGGCCCTGGCGATGGATAGGACACATACTTGTGAAATCTCAGGAAACAGTCAGATACCAGTAGAACAGGAGATGAGAGGAAGGCCCTGATGATGGATAGGACACATACTTGTGAAATCTCAGGAAACAGTCAGATACCAGTAGAACAAGAGATGAGAGGAAGGTCCTGGTGATGGATAGGACATATACTTGTGAAATCTCAGGAAACAGTCAGATACCAGTAGAACAGGAGATGAGAGGAAGGCCCTGGCGATGGATAGGACACATACTTGTGAAATCTCAGGAAACAGTCAGATACCCGTAGAACAGGAGATGAGAGGAAGGCCCTGGCGATGGATAGGACACATACTTGTGAAATCTCAGGAAACAGTCAGATACCAGTAGAACAGGAGATGAGAGGAAGGCCCTGGCGATGGATAGGACACATACTTGTGAAATCTGTTTATAACATTACAAGTCAGTCTTTGTTCTGGAATACGCAGGGTAAGAGAGTTAGCGGGAGACAGAAAATACACATGGGGAAGAGAGCTGGAGACATAAAAGTAATGAAGACATAGACAGAAGTAGAGCGGATGATAGTGACACCAAGGCGTGGCATGACTTTTCTGAAAGTCCCTTACGGAGCTAACGGTTATTGAATTGTCTCCTCCGGATCCTTGCCAAGCATAGCTGGAGTAACAAGGTTGCCTCCATTATTTTCCTTCACTTTTTATATCGTCATCTTCTTGTATGTACTTTGATCCACAGATTATGCGTGTTGCGTGGATTATTTCTTGTCGTGTACACGTACCCCAAGTCTGGTATGCTGTCATGTTGTAGTTCTTTCAGATTTCAGCACCCTGCATCTTCGTCTACGGCGTCCTCTGTTTCTAGTTACTTTCCTATTGGGTTTTTTTTTTCCAGGTCGTTTCCATACAAATAGGACTGAGTTTAAATTCTAGTTTTTGTGCTGACTCTGATTTCTTTTAATTTCGAGTTTTTGTGCTGAATCTGATTTCTTTCAATTTCTAGTTTTTGTGTTGACTCTGATTTCTTTTAAATTCCATGTATTTCACAGTACAATGGAAGCTCTTGACACATATTCTTATTTAGATATCACTGTCTGGGCCTCCTATTTTACTCATTTTGTTGTCAAGATACATGTAGTATTCTAAACTTTGTAAGAGTGTTTCTTCACGCCAAATCTTTCTATCATTTGTTCTCACAATCTTTAATTTTTACAAGTACATTTTCAAAGCCAATTGCTGTGACTCCTTTTAAGTATTTTCATTTTGTCAAGCATCTGGTTCCGGTTTTGGGACAGAAGAGCAAGATCGTCGGCAACATTTAGATCGTCGAACTGTTTTGTCAGAGTCTGCTGAATTTGATTTCTTGTGAAAGTCGATGATTTCATAAATGTTGCCAGTGAGATGAGAAATGGTGACAAGACGTATGTTTGTCTCACTCCAGTTCTTTAAAAAAAAAAAACAACTTTGTGAGACATAAGTATCAAATTCTAGGAACATCGAAAAACATTATAAAATATTGAAAATGGAGCGATGAGCTGAAGTCAAGAGAACAAGAAAAGATAAGTGACAGAGGTTTGAAGTAGGATCGAGACATCACTATTAAGAGATGAACTCGGAAGGGTGGAATGAGACATCCACAATAAGCTATAACCATCAAATCTGTGAGAAGGTTGGAGGTCCATTTCAGTCAATTCCTGATGTAGATACTACTGCTAATATGCAAAAATATATTTTACAACAAAAAAGTAATTTTCATACATCATCAAATAAAGATCTTTGGCCAAATACTGAAGGAACAACAGCAAGAAAGATACTCCGGGTAAAAGAAAAGCAAAATGCAGTAGCAGTTTTTAAAACAAACAAGTATGTTCATTTTATCAAACGGATATAGTTGTCTCAACATCTTACAACAGGAAATTTGTGTGCGCACGTCCTGTGGGTCATTTCAAGAACTGCCTTGACAATTGCTTATCAACCATAGAAGTTACGACGGCGAAGACAAAGAAATACTTACAACTCTAGTGCCGCAGAATTGATTAGTAGAACTCACAGTCTTCACCAGCTTTGAACTCGCACCTCTTATCAGTGTGGGACAAAGTATCACTTGTGCTGCAGTGGTAATTACGTTCGTTGGATATGCCAAGGACACCCGTGTGTTACCGGGGCCCGAAAGGGGAGCAAAGAATAGTAACACTGCACCCTACCACGCATGTCGTAAAAAGCGACTAAGGAGGGTATGGGCATGGGGCTGTTTACCCCATCCCGTAAAAACTTCGCACAGTGGGCTGATCACCTGCTTGCCAACCAATCTGATTACGGAAACAATGATAGATTGTTTGGTCTGTTTTTGTTCCACAAAGACGCCACTAGGCGTGGTGGAAACAGCGATAGATCGATCAATTTGTTGTTGCCCTAAGACGCCACTAGGCGTACTGGCCACATACTGCTTTGCCGGTTGATGGCTAAGGATGGAAGAAGAAGAAGAAGAAGAAGATATGCCAAGGCGAAGACAAATCAAGTTGATTCTTCTTCTTCTTCCTTCTTCCTCGTTCGCCCTAAAAAGGACGGTGGTTGCGTTGTGTCTGTTTACGCCTAAGCTGTGATATCTGCACCTTTCGGTCGACACATCCGACTTCTGCACGGCATTTTTTAGGGACCGGGTTTGCCTTCCCATTCAATTTCTGCTCTCTAGTTAGTTAGTTAGTTCCGTCTGTTATTTTGCTGTGATACCCTGTTCAACCAAAACCCAATGAAGGGTTACAAACGGTTATATTGGGGTATATAGTGTGTTGATATCTTCGCTGGTGTCACTTTCCTAGTCCTGAAAAGGACTGGTCCTGAAAAGGACCACTAGCTGGCTGTCTGGATTCCTCTTTGTTTGTCCGGTTGTGGTGCCTTGCCGCTTATAGTGTTTTTTATGTCCTGCCTCACTATCTGTCTTGTGTGGTTTTGTGTGCTTTTGCCCTCCTTGTTTCTGTTTCTTGTGTCTTTCTTTGCTCTTGTATCTTAGATAGCGCTTTTTCTATAATTGTTGGGAGTAGCTTTTCCAGCGTTTCCTCGATGACTTCTTCGTCTGGTTGGTCGTTCGTTTTAATATCTTTTGTGTTTGATGTTATTTCTTCAATGGTCATTCTTTCTGCTTCTATTCTCTTCAGTACCTCTTCGTTTCCTTCTTTCAGTTCTATCAGCTTCTTGATATCTTCTTCTACCTGCTGTTGAATTCTTTTCATGTCTTGGTGTATTATTTTCATGTCGTTCATGAATTGTTGTTGTTTCGCGCTTTCCGAGCTATCAGGGATTTCTTCACATCTGGCCGTTGATGTTCTGTCTTTGTGTGGGTGCCGGTTTTCTCTCTCCTTTCGCAGTTGCTGTTTTAGATCTTTCACCTCAGTCGTGAGCTGTCTGACCTGTTCTGTTAGGCTGTCTTGGCACGTATTACCTTGAGTACTTGAAATCAGTGTGTTTTTTGCCTCTTGGTACGATATCCCCTTCCCAACGGCAACTGTAATTATTTGCCTTGTTTGTTGGTATTCGGGACACCCTCTGTATCGTGCTCCGTGCTTTCCGAGGCAGTTGGAACATTTTCTATTGTTATTTGGTGCTTTGTAGTCGCGGTCTTGTTTTGCCTTTGGGCAGTCTTTGTATTCGTGGCTGCCCGCACAGTATCTGCAGACCGTCTCTTTTCTGCACGTGTTTTTTGTGTGAGAAAATCCCTGGCACTTTGAACACTGCATCACTGGCGGGATGTAGGCATGTGTTCTTCGAGGTCTATTCTGGATAGTGATGTTTTCCGGGACTGTTTTCCCTTGTAGAGTCACTATTATCAGTCTGGTGTCCTCTTTGTTCCAGGACTTAAGCCTTTCTGCGTGTGTGAATCTGTACCGAGGGTTTTCGGCCTGGATGTAGCTGAGGGCCTCTGTGTCTGACAAGCTGGTGTCTATCCCTTTGATGACTACTCTCTTGGTTTCAGTGTAGATTTCTGCTTGGATTTTGATCCGGTGTGGTAGCTGATATTCTTAAGGCCCGGATGTCAGAGCAGTCATCAGCGATTTAGTCTTTTCTGTATCATTCAGGGCAAGTGTCACTCCCTGTTGGTGCCTTCTTATACTTATTATGCCTCTTTTGCCTACTACTTTCTCCAGGACATTGATTACTTTGTCGTCCGGGAGTGCCCTGAGTGTGGCTTCTCCTTCGGACAACTGCGTAATTTTTATTTTGCGCTCTTGATCCTGTTCTTTGTGATTGCTTTTTCGTAGTTCGCCTGAGCGGCATCTCCTTTCTGTCTGCTCATGATTTTGCTTCTCTTGATCACCACTTGGGACTTGGCTATTCTCTGTTGAATTCCGGCGTATCTCGATGTCTGACACTGGAGCCACCTCAAATAGTGCTTCTTTCAATGTTGGAGTGAGACTAAGGAACTCGTCTCTGTCTTCACGCATTCTGTATAGTTCGTCCATAGCGGTCTCTGCGATATCTTCTGGGTCTAATTCGCCTAGTTCAGATGATGTTGTCCCGTCATCAGCAGCTGGCTGTGAGGTGACGTCTTGTTGTTCTGCACTTTTGTCTACCTCTTTAGCCGGTCCGTGTTGAAGAGTTGTCTCTTCCACCTCCTTTATAGTGTTTGCAGGTGACCTCTCGGCATTGTGTGGTGGTGTCATTGGTGTTTGGTGCAGCTTCTCTGTGGTAGACCGGGTTTCTGCAGAAGAGTCGAGTACGTGTGGTGGAGGCAACATGGATCTAAGCTCCTGTTTTCCTTTCTCTTTCCTTTCCAGCGTCTGTTCTATCCCCTGTATCAGTCTCTTCACCCTCTCACGCTCAGGGTCTAGGCCGTGGACGTTTGCAGCTGCCCTTTTCTCTCTTCTTTCCAACCATCCCCTCATCTTCTCCAGGTGGTGTAGCAATCTCATCGTTTCCTCGTCCTCTGGATCTACATCTTCTAGGCCAGGGACGCTTGCATCTGTCCTCTCCTCTGTCTCGCAAGGAGTCGGGCCCCTCAGCCTCTCAGTCGGGTCGACACACGTAGCAGCTAACTCCTTCATCGTGTCTAGAGTTGGTGGAGGACCGGTCTCAGCACGAGTACTTGGGGCAGTCTTGCTCTCTGGCTGTCTGTCTTTTTTGTTGTTTGAAGCTTTGTTATTCACATGGCTGTTCAGCGCTGGCGGGCTGGTGTAGACCTTCCTCCTTTTGGCATGATGTTTATTTCGGGTCATTTTGATGAAAATGTGATCTTGTCTTGAATAGTGGCGTCCTGAGAAGGACGTTGGTGGCTTGATCGGGTTGTCTGATTTTCGTATCGGTTGTTTATCCTCATTTCTGCTCTCTCAAGGCCGATTTCGTTTATAACCAAGTGACCTTCATTGGTTGGTAATCAGCCTGAAGCTATTTGGTCACCAACCAGCCTCGATTAGAAAAGTATCGTGAACCGTGACGTGGACTCGTCCAGTAGACATGTTTCGGCAAGCCGAAGCTAGTAGGTCCTTCAGTTTCATTTCCAGCTTTCATTAACAATGGGTCATCTGAACAATTGGTTGGAAATGAATAATGGTACCTCTTTGTTCGGAGTACTCCAATAATGCGGTCCTCGGCTGGACGGACCGCCCTGAGACAAACACCGTTCAGTCGCTCGAATCTAGCGTAATTCCACTTTCGTTCCCGGTGGACTTTACGTCGGCAATTTCACGGGTACTTAACGGCCAGTCGTGGGAAACTTTTTCAAACTGCTCTCTGATATAACCAAATGACGTGTCTAGGTTAAAAGGACGTGACTCGCCACAAGAAGGCAAAACACGCAAACTAAAAAAAAACTTCAAAGTAACAAAGCTATGACATCAGAAAGGAATAACACAACCCAGTAGAAAAAGTACATAAATAAACCCCAAACCAATATTAAATTCATGCCATAGATACAAATATACTTCTGAATAACACAACAAACTGAACTATTAACCAAAAAGAAAAATCTCATCGTGAGGAACAATAAAATAAAATGACAAATACTAATATAAATTAAAACCAGAAACTGCAAAAGACAATAGTTATTTAAATCTAATACGAAATTAGTAAATAAAATGACACTAAATACTCCAATTATAACCAATTTTCAGGTTGAACAGGGTAGACCAAGATGGAACGCGAAGAGGCAATAATGGTCAGTTGTTAAGTGCCCGCTCTCCACCCATCACCTTTTCAAAAGAACAACAACAACAGCGCTGTGCCGCATAGTTCTTGACTTCTGAATTATCTAGTGAACAATCCCTTCGGATAGAAGCGTCATTACACTTCTATCTACATCTCTGTCAAGAGTAATCTTGCGCGAAGGTAAACACCTTTGACGACCCAGTTTAGCTACACGTGAGGTTTGGCCATTGTTGGGCCACTACTGCAAAGCAGGGGAGACAATCCGTGGCAGGCTTCTCTGCTAGGGGGCCAGCGCCAGTGGAAGGGGGGTGGGGGGGGGGGGGGGGGGGGGGGGGGGTTCATGCTCCATAAGGAGATATCATAAAAACGATGACAATGTCGATGATAAAGTTGATACCCGGGACCAGTTACATAAGAGCGGACATGTCATGACAGAAGCCAATGTGCATAGGAAACTTGATAGCTGGGAACGAAAGAAGAGAAACTTGTTACTAATGATAGCTGGGAACGAAAGAAGAGAAACTTGTTACTAATGATAGCTGGAAACGAAAGAAGAGAAACTTGTTACTAATGATAGCTGGAAACGAAAGAAGAGAAACTTGTTACTAATGATAGCTGGGAACGAAAGAAGAGAAACTTGTTACTAATGATAGCTAGGAACAAAAGAAGAGAAACTTGTTACTAATGATAGCTGGGAACGAAATAAGAGAAACTTGTTACTAATGATAGCTGGGAACGAAAGAAGAGAAACTTGTTACTAATGATAGCTGGAAACGAAAGAAGAGAAACTTGTTACTAATGATAGCTGGAAACGAAAGAAGAGAAACTTGTTACTAATGATAGCTGGGAACGAAAGAAGAGAAACTTGTTACTAATGGTAGCTGGAAACGAAAGAAGAGAAACTTGTTACTAATGATAGCTAGAAACGAAAGAAGAGAAACTTGTTACTAATGATAGCTGGGAACGAAAGAAGAGAAACTTGTTACTAATGATAGCTGGAAACGAAAGAAGAGAAACTTGTTACTAATGATAGCTGGGAACGAAATAAGAGAAACTTGTTACTAATGATAGCTGGGAACGAAATAAGAGAAACTTGTTACTAATGATAGCTGGGAACGAAATAAGAGAAACTTGTTACTAATGATAGCTGGGAACGAAAGAAGAGAAACTTGTTACTAATGATAGCTGGAAACGAAAGAAGAGAAACTTGTTACTAATGATAGCTGGGAACGAAAGAAGAGAAACTTGTTACTAATGATAACTGGGAACGAAAGAAGAGAAACTTGTTACTAATGATAACTGGGAACGAAAGAAGAGAAACTTGTTACTAATGATAACTGGGAACGAAAGAAGAGAAACTTGTTACGAATGATAGCTGGGAACGAAAGAAGAGAAACGAGCAAGTAAGCTGGAAACAATGCCCTTACTTTGGTCATGTTACAAGAAGAAGAAAAGTGTAAAATATTGTGACCACTGGGCAGATTGAGGGAAGGGGCGATTATGAAGGAAAAAAAGAGAGAAATTACTAACTAGTTTAACATCGTGGCAGGGAATTAGACAATGACCGAACTGATAAACAATGCTGGGTACAAGAAGTTTTGGAGACACATGATCACCCACGTCACATGGCAAAGTACTTGAATAAGATTTTGAAGGTGTATCAGGTGAGACAAAGATCAGCCGATCAGGTACCTGCGTCACGAGCGAGTCCGAAATTGTAGCATTACAGTTACTGTAGTTAGACACTCGGTTGTTTGTCGGTGTCAACATATCGTATTTTATTTATCAGCCTTGAAGCCCGGTGTGGCATGTTTACGCTCTGAATTCATGCTTGAATCATGTGGTATTACAGGGGTCAAGGGTACACAAGAGAGTCACTGGTTGAGAGAATCCAAAAGTACAGGAGAAGGTCAGTAAATTTGTAGATGGAAGAACTAAGAAATAAAGCGCCAGTTCTAAAGGAAACAAACACGTATGAAACAGTTCAAATCCTTACCAAAAAAGCTGGAACTGTGAACAAGGTCAGGTAAACAAACAGCAATAGTTGATTCTAAACATTCAGTACATGCTCTTTTTCCTTTTGATTGGCTGAGTGGTTATAGCTAATGCTTCTGGAGTTCCAAACCTTATCACGCTCAGGTCTGCCTATTTTAAAATTTGTACATGACTATGCTCAGTTAGAGAAAGCGAAGGCTGCGAGAAAGGAAGTTGGTCACTACAACCTCATAACGGTTGACCTATTACAGTGAAGTCGCTAACACTTCACTCCCATGCGGCAGGATCTGCTATTGGGCAACATTTACCATATGCTAAGCTAGATAGCATAGGCGAAACATGTCTCGGCACAAAATACTGACCACAGTGCTGTTGATCAGATAAGTTGATTTATTTCCATGCAGCCATCTCAGACTGTCCAGTATATTATGTTTCTCTGTCTTCTTATCTCTTCTGCCCCCTGAAGTCTTTACTGATATTATAATTATCCGCAGCCTCCACTTCTAATGCCGTGTCCCAGTAAAGTAGAATACATCCTGCTGATAATGAGAGATATGATTCCTTTGTGCGCTGGCGTTCTTCAGGACATCACTACTCTTGTTAGTTGTCAAAAGTATTTTGAACTTTCTTCAGTAAGGTCACATCTGTGTGGCCTCCAGAGACGTTCTCGCTCGTTTATAGGTTGTCCGACACTCACTTCCATGTGACAAGGACATCTATTGTTATTTTCCAATCTATTTAAACAAAATCATAAACTCTAAACATCTCTCTCCCATCAAGTAAAAAATCGACATTAACGTGACAGTAACCATAAACAATAAACTTCTCACTCCCATCAGCTAGCAAACCTCTTTAACGTGACACAATAAACATAAACTTCTCACTCCCATAATCTAGCACACCTCTTTAACGTGACAATAAACATAAACTTCTCACTCCCATCATCTAGCACACCTCTTTAACGTGACAATAAACATAAACTTCTCACTCCCATCATCTAGCACACCTCTTTAACGTGACAATAAACATAAACTTCTCACTCCCATCATCTAGCACACCTCTTTAACGTGACAATAAACATAAACTTCTCACTCCCATCAGCTAGCAAACCTCTTTAACGTGACAATAAACATAAACTTCTCACTCCCATCATCTAGCACACCTCTTTAACGTGACAATAAACATAAACTTCTCACTCCCATCATCTAGCACACCTCTTTAACGGGACAATAAACATAAACTTCTCACTCCCATCATCTAGCACACCTCATATGGCCTGCATAGATTTTCTCACCTGTTTATTTATTATTCACGACTCACTTGCATATGATAGAGTCCAGAGGCGTCCCTAAAGTACTTAGCGCCCGGGGCGGATTTTACCTTTGACACCCCCTCCCCCAGTAAAAAACACACTAGTAGATAAAATTTTAACTGTAACTACTGTATTAATAGTGTCCGATGGCACCCCCTTCCTGGCGGCCACCCGGGGCGGACAGCCCCCCTCGCACCCTACTTAGTACGCCACTACAGGAGTCCGTTCTAAATAACATTGAAGAGCTCTGTTTCTTACTTCTATTGACAGAGATTTGTTGCATAAAAAAGGTATCATTTTATAGAATGCTGCTTTTGTAAGGGCTACTCTGTTTTTCACTGCTGAGGTGCATCATCCGTTTGATGTTATTAATGTACCCAGGTATTTGAATTTGTTGACTCGTTTTAAAACTGTTCCATTTAATTTGATAGTGCATTCTGGGTAAGCCTTGGTCTTTGAGACGACCATTAAATCTATCTCTTAGCTATTAAGACTACGGCCTTTATTTTCACTTTTCGTCCCTATTGTATCAATAATTTCATACAACTTAGTTTCACTATTTTACGGTTAAGACCGTATCATCAGTGTAACTGAAGTTGTTTACATTATGTTCCCCACCTGATATTCCTGACAAGTCCTCTATGGATTTCATTAAATGTTCACTGTACAGAGTGAACAGATCTGGTGACAGCACACATCCCTGTGTAACACCATATTTTATCCGCTGAAATATTCCGGTTTGTCTGCTAATTTTATTAGCTGGTTTTGTTGCCAGTACATGTTCTTTAACATAATTCTCAGATATTTGTACATTGATATTTATGTTTTCAAACATTTTAATAATTTCCTCACGTTGTACACTGTCAAATGCCTTAGTGTAGGTTGTAAAGCACGTTTTGACTTCTATGGTTATTTCTATTTACGTTCTTTTAATACATCTAATGTTGTTCCTGCTTGTACCTTCTACGAATCCACTTTGTTGATCATCAATTTCTGGTTTAATTCTAGTCTCTTCCTTCTCGCTATAACTTGTACCTTCTACGAATCCACTTTGTTGATCATCAATTTCTGGTTTAATTCTAGTCTCATCCTTCTCGCTATAACTTGTACCTTCTACGAATCCACTTTGTTGATCATCAATTTCTAGTTTAATTCTAGTCTCATCCTTCTCGCTATAACTCTTAATAATATTTTGATCACATGCTTCTTCTTCTTTGGTCCTTGGCCACTGGCTGACAAAGCAATCAGTGACCATCAAACCTGGGTGCGTCTTGTAGGGCAGCAACAAACTGTTGCCACTTTGCTCGGTCGACAGCCATTCTTCGTGTGGTGCCCTAGCTCAAGTTCATACTTTGAATTTCTGCCACCACAGTTCTCCGTCAGGAGGTAGTTTTTGGCAGGTCTTGCTTTCGCTTTCCTTCTGCAACCCATAACATGGTGGTTCTGGTAATGGTGTCAGGGTCACTTCTGAGGACATGGCCAACCCAATGCCAGCGTCTACCTGCTGGGATGGTGCCCATGTCTTCTTGGTGGCTCCGAGTTTGCAGTTCTCTTTTGGCGGTGATGTTCGGCCAGAAAATTCCAAGAACGTTCTTTATACAGGTTGCGTGGAAAGAGGACAATTTTGACATTTCCTTTTCTGTAACTCTCCAGCGTTCTGGCACCGTACACAAGTACAGAAATTACGCAGCTCTCATATATTTTTAATTTAGTGTTTATATGTACTGGGAAGATTTCCAAATGTTGTTGAGGTTGGCGAAGGCTATTCTGGCTTTATTCATTCGGTTACTGATGTCTTTGCTTGTTCCGCCATCTGGTGTTACTTATACTAAGTATGTAAACGTGTTTGTATTTTCCAGCTCTGGTGCCTTATTTTTATGGATGGAGAATTTCTTACATTTAGTGTCGTGACTTCTGTCTTCTTGAGATTAATGATTAGTTCCACCTGTTGGCTATGTTTGTTCAGTCTGTCTGTGGTTTCTTTCTTGGATGTGTTGATGTGTGTGTGCGAATAGCGCAATGTCATTTGTGTATACAAGATCTTCCACTGTAGAGAATGTTTATCTTATTCGTCTAGGGCCCGGGTTCCCAACGTGTGGGTCGCGACCCCCAAGGGGGTCGCAAAGTGTTTTATGGGGGGGTCGCCGCGGTTATTTTTAGTTGCAATTATTTTTATAGGAAATTTCATCACCAAGGTTTTCAACACTGATTTATTTCAATATGGCTACACTGCAATATTCTACTAGTGGTTGTTACACTGATTTTTGATAAATGAAAGGAAGTGACTTAAGGTCCATCGCGGCGGATACTTACAAAATATTAAAAGCATGCCGTGTTCACACATATTAAACATTTTATATTATTTTAATTATTTGCTACGCCCACGGCGACCGTTGCCTCAACTGGCTGTGTGTGGTGTACCCGGAAACGGGGCCTCCCAGTACTGAGACACAGTTAAGTCCCCGATGTCATTTATCGGTGCAGAGTTGAGAGAGATGGCTGAGCATCACAATCCCTCCTGTGTTGCAGCATGATGAGAACCCAGAATTGCACACTGAGCTTGGGGGGAATCACTTGGGCACCAGACTTAATACTGGCTCTTGACTGGATGGCCGCATGCAGGAGATTTCTACAATGGGGGGTTGGCAGGTGGTGGGTATCTGGAAGTGGCTCTGTGCAGGACGTGAGGATTCCTTGGGTGAGCCCTGAACCAGAGCACAGCATTGTGCAAGCTCTGCATAGTTGGAGAGCCCCCTGGATGACGGGGAATGCACAGTGTGCTACCCCACCTGTCCCCAACTGCTAACTTAGAACCAGAAGTGGGGTCCTCTGTATGCGTGCCAGGCCAGGATAAAATGCCTGGGAAAGAGACTGGAGCTCAGAACTCCCTAACTCAAAGTTGCAGGATGGCAGGAAAGACAGGGCTATTTTGAAGATAATGCAACCATATTTTCACCATACGAGCTCGGACGCCACCTCGGTAAACAAGGTCCGCGCAGAGCAGTGACACCCCCAGGCTGCTTGCGAATAGTCTACTACTGGGAACATAAACAGATTAGGGATGAGCCCACTCTCCCATTGAACAGGTGCTAAAGTCATAGATACTGGGCCAGAAGGCGCACCGGAAACCACAGTATCACGCAACTCGCTTTTTTTTTTCTATGGAGAGTACACCGTCAAATAAATCTCGTACTGGTGCTCGCCCTGTGGAGCTCCACCAGGCAGGTGCAGTGCCGGGCTCTGAGCCTCGACAGAGCCCACCCTCAGCTACTGGAGGACCCTCTAGACCGTCTTGTGGAGTCAGCAGACGGCGGAGGAGAACTACTGACCAAAACAAAACAGAAAAAGAGAAACCCAGAGTGCCACTTGTCATGATGCACTGGAATGCAGAGGGAGTGAACAGCAAGCAGGCTGGATACAGCAAAAAGACAGAGCTGGAAAACATCTTGTATGAGAAGCAAGTCAGTGTTTGCTGTATCCAAGAGACTCACTTGAAAGCAGATCAAACCTTTAAAATAAGGGGATATCAATGCTTCAGATCCGACAGAAAAGATAGACGAAAAGGAGGAGTACTTACTCTTGTAAGGAATAACATTCCTGCACACGAAAGGAAAACCTTCATGGATGGAGCAGAATATCAGCTGTTGCAGATAAAGGTAGACAAGATGGAAATAGAACTCCTGAACTATTACTGTCCGAACAACAAACCCCTGAGTCTCAGCTCTATACAGGTACCAGCCACCAACTTTATAGCAGTTGGAGACTTTAATAGCCACTCCCAGAGCTGGGGCTATAACCATCTGGATCACAGAGGTGAAGAGGTTGAAACTTGGCAAGATGATCACTCCCTAATCCTAGTCAATAATGCCACAGATACTCCTACCTTCTACTCCAGAGGATGGCACACAACTTCAACACCAGATCTTGCCTTCTCCACACCAGATATAGCTGGATCTATTAGTAGAGAAGTAGGAGACCAACTAGGGGGAAGCGACCATCGCCCAATCTTTCTTACTGTCCAGAGTGCAACTCTCAGTACAGGCCCAGCCATTACAAGATGGAACTACAAAAAAGCCAACTGGGGTTTATTCAGGCATCAGGTGAACACGCTGCTGTCTACCCTCAAGGTACAGAACAGAGACATTAATGAAGTGGTAAAAGACTTCAACAGATGCATACTACAAGCTGCAAAAGAAACCATTCCCAAAGGATGCCGGCGTAACTACATACCATACTGGTCCAGCACACTCCAAGAACGTCAGGAAGCCATGGACAGGGCTAGAAAGGACGCAGAGTCTCAGCCTTCACTTGAAACTCACAACAAATGGAAAAAGGCTGTAGCAGAGTTTCAGAGAACAAAGCTAGAAGAAAAACGGAAAAGCTGGAGAACTAAAACGGCATCGCTGAACCTTGAGAAAGACGGCAGGAAACTTTGGAGATTAGTCAAGTCTCTAAATGAAGAGCGTTCCTCACCTAGGCAGACTATCACATTGGATGAAGGTGGCAAACTTTTCAGAGGAAAACAAGCTGCAGACTTGTTTGCTAGAAGATACAGTTCAGAAAGCAACTTACCCATTAACATAGATCATCAGAGAGAGATAAGAAAAGAAATACTGGCAACCATGGGACAGACAGATACTCCTGCCCCAATGAGGGAACCCATCACACTAGGAGAACTACAGAAGGCTATTTCCAAGCTTAAGTTTCAAAAGTCACCCGGCCCAGACAAAATCAGCAACGAAATGCTAGTAAATCTGAGCTCAGCAGCAAAGACAAAACTGCTTGAGATATTCAACCACAGCTGGTTGAAAGGAACGGTACCCCAAGTATGGAGAGAAGCCATCACAATACCCATACTAAAGAAAGGGAAATGTAAGACCGAGGCTGCAAGTTACCGGCCAATCAGTCTCACAAGCTGTGTTGGGAAGACTATGGAGCGAATAGTCAACCACAGATTGAAATGGTATTTAGAGTCTGAGCAGATCCTGGTGCCGGAACAAGCTGGATTTAGAGAATGCTACAGTATAGAAGACCAAGTTACTTACTTGTCTCAAGCAATAGAAGATGCCTTCCAGGAGAAGAAAAAGGTCCTAACGATCTGGGTCGACTTCAAGCAGGCCTTTGACAAGGTGTGGAAAGATGGCCTCATTGCAAAACTTAGGAGAAGTGGAATCCAAGGCAACATGATGAAATGGATCCAGTCATACTTGCATAACAGGAGAACTAGAGTCACTCTTGACGGTCTGCAGAGCAGAAAAGTGTTGCTCCATCAGGGGGTACCTCAAGGAGGAGTAATTTCCCCAACACTCTTCCTTGTTTACATCAATGACCTGGTGAAAGATCTCCCTGCAGGAGTGAAAGCTGCCTTATATGCAGATGACCTAGTACTCTGGTGCGCTGATGAAAATGTCACCACAGCAAATTATAGAATGCAGCGGGCAGCAGACATGCTAGTGTCATGGGCAGAGAAATGGCTTATCACAATAAACACAGACAAAACCTCCACAACACTGTTCTCCCTCGCCCCCAAGGACAAATCAGCTAACATACACCTAGGGACAACCGTGATCAAGGAAGAAAGCTACCCCACCTATCTTGGGGTGACATTTGACCAAAGGCTTACATGGAATAAGCATATTGAAAATGCAGAAGGAAAGGCCCGAAGGCGACTAGGCATACTCAGAAAATTAGCAGGTACCAACTGGGGAGCAAATGAACGAAATCTAAAGAAGATTTATAATGGAGTAATAAAGACCACACTTAGAGTTTAGCTCAGCAGCATGGTCATCAGCTGCTAACTCACATCTGCAGTCTTTGGACAAGGTGCAAAATCAAGCTCTCAGGCTCATTACAGGAGCCATGAAAACTACACCAATAACAGAGATGCAGAAGGTTGCTGGATTACAGACATTGTCCCATAGAAGAGACACAAAAACCATGATCCAGATGGAAAAGTATAACAGTATGCCAATGCACCCAATGAAGGCAAGACTAGATGATCTGGCATTGGGACGTCTAAAGCGTAGCAGCTTTGTGCATCGGGGGAAAAGACTTATAAGACAGCATCAAGAAGACCTATCCATGAAGACAACACCACTGAAGCCCACCCTATACCCTGTACCATGGGAGCAGGCCAGCAGTGCCCTCCAAATTAATACATCAGTCAGTGGTCTCACAAGTGGATGTGAGTATAATGATCTGCAAAAACGAACTGCTACATTGAGTATGATCCAAGAAAGCTATCCCGATCAATCATGGATACATGCCTATACAGATGGATCAGCAACTAATGCTGTTAGGAATGGAGGTGCCGGTATCTTTATCTCATATCCTGACAACCACTATGAGACTAGGCACATTCCCACTGGTAAATTCTGTTCCAACTATACAGCTGAGGTTCAAGCTCTAGAGCAAGCTGCAAATATGATTTATAACACCAACTCTGACTGCCACCAGGTAGTCATCCTCACAGATGCACTGTCTGTCCTGCAAGCTCTCAAGGGTGGTAAACTCCCGCATCTGAGAAATGAACTAAACAAGGTAGCTGCCAAAAAGAGAACCATACTTCAGTGGGTACCATCTCATTGTGGTGTACCCGGAAATGAAAAGGCAGATAAACTTGCAAAAAAGGGAGGAGAATGTGAACAAGAAGATAATGAAGTCACATACTTTGAGAAAAAGAGAGCTATCCAGACTATCAGAAGAGAACAGAACCAACCCAAAGACGACTATCACACTCTCGACCGGCAGGGACAGATAACTATTTTTCGACTCAGGACAGGGCATAACAAACTGAATAAACACATGCACAAGCTACGATTGTCTGCTTCACCACTGTGCACATGTGGATTAAACGAACAAACTGCTGAGCATGTTCTACAGGACTGTCCTCTGTATGACCAGTTAAGAAAGATATACTGGCCGAATGACTCAACACTAAACTCAAAGCTATATGGAGTTAAAGAGGAACTTCAAACAACAGTCGAATTCATCATGAGAACTCGTCTGACGGTGTAATCATCAAAGATGCGATCGCAAGAAGAAGAAGAAGAAGAATTATTTGCTATGGCGTGCCTTCAATATTTTTTTCAAATTTCCGCCGAGGCGGACCTTGATTCACTCCCTAAAAATAAAATATACAAATGCAGTGTTATCATTAGAATAAAATTATATGTTACAAATAGTAAATTGAAAAAAATATTCACTATCATGCAAAATTCAATATCAAAATTCATTTTTAATCGGTGTCTCGATGTTTGAATAACAGACTGTTGAATACGGACCGTCGAATAAGGACCGTCGAATATGGACCGTCGAATAAAGGTGAGTTGCTCTCTTAACGCTGTTGAAGATCATCCCGTATGTTTTGCTGACGCCTCCATCTTTGCAATGATGTAATTCAATAATGTCTGCGATGGGTCGTCTAATGCAAACTGGCGCGAACTTAGTTCGCCAATAGTCAACCACCTTTAGTTGGCGCCATGATGGAAACCAGCCACTCGCTGTCAAGCGCGGGTAAGCTATTGCTTGCACTTTCTAAAATCTAAAGAGCGTCAGTAGGTCGTCATCAGTCCGTGCTGTCTGTAGTGGATTTGATGGTACTGTATGGTTGTAATATTACCTAGTGTGATGCATGAGGTCAGCTGTGAAGGCTCCTGAGATAAATGTAGCTGTGAATTTACAGAAGGCCCTTCTTGCTACCACTTACGACCTCACACATATCTTTTTTACTAATGAATGTGGCTACGTTAAAAATCTAGGGTACTGAAATGTAAGGTGTTGTATTAGTATATACAAACACACACACAGATATTTAATAAGTCTAATACTATTAATAATATTTATAACACACTGAACTAACTCAAGCTGTTTAAAATTTTGATATTAAATTTTCTTTAAGTTTATTTGTTCTGAACCAAGGTTTTATTTTGGTCAGAACATATGAAAGGTTTTGAAATTATGAATGAAATGCATGAATATATGGCATAATAAATGAAAGGTGTGTACATATGTATTTTACAAGACTAGTCGCCCACGGCGACCGTTGCCTCAACTGGCTGTGTGTGGTGTACCCGGAAACAGGGCCTCCCAGTACTGAGACACAGTTAAGGCCCCGATGTCATTTATCGGTGCAGAGTTGAGAGAGATGGCTGAGCATCACAATCCCTCCTGTGTTGCAGCATGATGAGAACCCAGAATTGCACACTGAGCTTGGGGGGAATCACTTGGGCACCAGACTTAATACTGGCTCTTGACTGGATGGCCGCATGCAGGAGATTTCTACAATGGGGGGTTGGCAGGTGGTGGGTATCTGGAAGTGGCTCTGTGCAGGACGTGAGGATTCCTTGGGTGAGCCCTGAACCAGAGCACAGCATTGTGCAAGCTCTGCATAGTTGGAGAGCCCCCTGGATGACGGGGAATGCACAGTGTGCTACCCCACCTGTCCCCAACTGCTAACTTAGAACCAGAAGTGGGGTCCTCTGTATGCGTGCCAGGCCAGGATAAAATGCCTGGGAAAGAGACTGGAGCTCAGAACTCCCTAACTCAAAGTTGCAGGATGGCAGGAAAGACAGGGCTATTTTGAAGATAATGCAACCACATTTTCACCATACGAGCTCGGACGCCGCCTCGGTAAACAAGGTCCGCGCAGAGCAGTGACACCCCCAGGCTGCTTGCGAATAGTCTACTACTGGGAATATAAACAGATTAGGGATGAGCCCACTCTCCCGTTGAACAGGTGCTAAAGTCATAGATACTGGGCCAGAAGGCGCACCGGAAACCACAGTATCACGCAACTCGCTTTTTTTTTTCTATGGAGAGTACACCGTCAAATAAATCTCGTACTGGTGCTCGCCCTGTGGAGCTCCACCAGGCAGGTGCAGTGCCGGGCTCTGAGCCTCGACAGAGCCCACCCTCAGCTACTGGAGGACCCTCTAGACCGTCTTGTGGAGTCAGCAGACGGCGGAGGAGAACTACTGACCAAAACAAAACAGAAAAAGAGAAACCCAGAGTGCCACTTGTCATGATGCACTGGAATGCAGAGGGAGTGAACAGCAAGCAGGCTGGATACAGCAAAAAGACAGAGCTGGAAAACATCTTGTATGAGAAGCAAGTCAGTGTTTGCTGTATCCAAGAGACTCACTTGAAAGCAGATCAAACCTTTAAAATAAGGGGATATCAATGCTTCAGATCCGACAGAAAAGATAGACGAAAAGGAGGAGTACTTACTCTTGTAAGGAATAACATTCCTGCACACGAAAGGAAAACCTTCATGGATGGAGCAGAATATCAGCTGTTGCAGATAAAGGTAGACAAGATGGAAATAGAACTCCTGAACTATTACTGTCCGAACAACAAACCCCTGAGTCTCAGCTCTATACAGGTACCAGCCACCAACTTTATAGCAGTTGGAGACTTTAATAGCCACTCCCAGAGCTGGGGCTATAACCATCTGGATCACAGAGGTGAAGAGGTTGAAACTTGGCAAGATGATCACTCCCTAATCCTAGTCAATAATGCCACAGATACTCCTACCTTCTACTCCAGAGGATGGCACACAACTTCAACACCAGATCTTGCCTTCTCCACACCAGATATAGCTGGATCTATTAGTAGAGAAGTAGGAGACCAACTAGGGGGAAGCGACCATTGCCCAATCTTTCTTACTGTCCAGAGTGCAACTCTCAGTACAGGCCCAGCCATTACAAGATGGAACTACAAAAAAGCCAACTGGGGTTTATTCAGGCATCAGGTGAACACGCTGCTGTCTACCCTCAAGGTACAGAACAGAGACATTAATGAAGTGGTAAAAGACTTCAACAGATGCATACTACAAGCTGCAAAAGAAACCATTCCCAAAGGATGCCGGCGTAACTACATACCATACTGGTCCAGCACACTCCAAGAACGTCAGGAAGCCATGGACAGGGCTAGAAAGGACGCAGAGTCTCAGCCTTCACTTGAAACTCACAACAAATGGAAAAAGGCTGTAGCAGAGTTTCAGAGAACAAAGCTAGAAGAAAAACGGAAAAGCTGGAGAACTAAAACGGCATCGCTGAACCTTGAGAAAGACGGCAGGAAACTTTGGAGATTAGTCAAGTCTCTAAATGAAGAGCGTTCCTCACCTAGGCAGACTATCACATTGGATGAAGGTGGCAAACTTTTCAGATGAAAACAAGCTGCAGACTTGTTTGCTAGAAGATACAGTTCAGAAAGCAACTTACCCATTAACATAGATCATCAGAGAGAGATAAGAAAAGAAATACTGGCAACCATGGGACAGACAGATACTCCTGCCCCAATGAGGGAACCCATCACACTAGGAGAACTACAGAAGGCTATTTCCAAGCTTAAGTTTCAAAAGTCACCCGGCCCAGACAAAATCAGCAACGAAATGCTAGTAAATCTGAGCTCAGCAGCAAAGACAAAACTGCTTGAGATATTCAACCCCAGCTGGTTGAAAGGAACGGTACCCCAAGTATGGAGAGAAGCCATCACAATACCCATACTAAAGAAAGGGAAATGTAAGACCGAGGCTGCAAGTTACCGGCCAATCAGTCTCACAAGCTGTGTTGGGAAGACTATAGAGCGAATAGTCAACCACAGATTGAAATGGTATTTAGAGTCTGAGCAGATCCTGGTGCCGGAACAAGCTGGATTTAGAGAATGCTACAGTATAGAAGACCAAGTTACTTACTTGTCTCAAGCAATAGAAGATGCCTTCCAGGAGAAGAAAAAGGTCCTAACGATCTGGGTCGACTTCAAGCAGGCCTTTGACAAGGTGTGGAAAGATGGCCTCATTGCAAAACTTAGGAGAAAGTGGAATCCAAGGCAACATGATGAAATGGATCCAGTCATACTTGCATAACAGGAGAACTAGAGTCACTCTTGACGGTCTGCAGAGCAGAAAAGTGTTGCTCCATCAGGGGGTACCTCAAGGAGGAGTAATTTCCCCAACACTCTTCCTTGTTTACATCAATGACCTGGTGAAAGATCTCCCTGCAGGAGTTAAAGCTGCCTTATATGCAGATGACCTAGTACTCTGGTGCGCTGATGAAAATGTCACCACAGCAAATTATAGAATGCAGCGGGCAGCAGACATGCTAGTGTCATGCGCAGAGAAATGGCTTATCACAATAAACACAGACAAAACCTCCACAACACTGTTCTCCCTCGCCCCCAAGGACAAATCAGCTAACATACACCTAGGGACAACCGTGATCAAGGAAGAAAGCTACCCACCTATCTTGGGGTGACATTTGACCAAAGGCTTACATGGAATAAGCATATTGAAAACGCAGAAGGAAAGGCCCGAAGACGACTAGGCATACTCAGAAAATTAGCAGGTACCAACTGGGGAGCAAATGAACGAAATCTAAAGAAGATTTATAATGGAGTAATAAGACCACACTTAGAGTTTAGCTCAGCAGCATGGTCATCAGCTGCTAACTCACATCTGCAGTCTTTGGACAGGGTGCAAAATCAAGCTCTCAGGCTCATTACAGGAGCCATGAAAACTACACCAATAACAGAGATGCAGAAGGTTGCTGGATTACAGACATTGTCCCATAGAAGAGACACAAAAACCATGATCCAGATGGAAAAGTACAACAGTATGCCAATGCACCCAATGAAGGCAAGACTAGATGATCTGGCATTGGGACGTCTAAAGCGTAGCAGCTTTGTGCATCGGGGGAAAAGACTTATAAGACAGCATCAAGAGGACCTATCCATGAAGACAACACCACTGAAGCCCACCCTATACCCTGTACCATGGGAGCAGGCCAGCAGTGCCCTCCAAATTAATACATCAGTCAGTGGTCTCACAAGTGGATGTGAGTATAATGATCTGCAAAAACGAACTGCTACATTGAGTATGATCCAAGAAAGCTATCCCGATCAATCATGGATACATGCCTATACAGATGGATCAGCAACTAATGCTGTTAGGAATGGAGGTGCCGGTATCTTTATCTCATATCCTGACAACCACTATGAGACTAGGCACATTCCCACTGGTAAATTCTGTTCCAACTATACAGCTGAGGTTCAAGCTCTAGAGCAAGCTGCAAATATGATTTATAACACCAACTCTGACTGCCACCAGGTAGTCATCCTCACAGATGCACTGTCTGTCCTGCAAGCTCTCAAGGGTGGTAAACTCCCGCATCTGAGAAATGAACTAAACAAGGTAGCTGCCAAAAAGAGAACCATACTTCAGTGGGTACCATCTCATTGTGGTGTACCCGGAAATGAAAAGGCAGATAAACTTGCAAAAAAGGGAGGAGAATGTGAACAAGAAGATAATGAAGTCACATACTTTGAGAAAAAGAGAGCTATCCAGACTATCAGAAGAGAACAGAACCAACCCAAAGACGACTATCACACTCTCGACCGGCAGGGACAGATAACTATTTTTCGACTCAGGACAGGGCATAACAAACTGAATAAACACATGCACAAGCTACGATTGTCTGCTTCACCACTGTGCACATGTGGATTAAACGAACAAACTGCTGAGCATGTCTACAGGACTGTCCTCTGTATGACCAGTTAAGAAAGATATACTGGCCGAATGACTCAACACTAAACTCAAAGCTATATGGAGTTAAAGAGGAACTTCAAACAACAGTCGAATTCATCATGAGAACTCGTCTGACGGTGTAATCATCAAAGATGCGATCGCAAGAAGAAGAAGAAGAACAAGACTAGTTAATATTACTACTGTTTATATTTGTAATTTATCTGGGAGAACGATTAATGGATGTGCTGTTGGGGTGGCTTCATCACTCATTTGCCAGCTTTCAGACGAGTGGTCAGTTCGTTCACGTATTGATAAGATGAGGTAACAGTCTCTTCCGCCTTCTCATCTGTCCAGGTCCCTAATAGTGCTACATCTGGACCTTTAAATTTTTATCCTTATTTTTCATGGAACCCGTCGGGTCCCCTCCATTAGAAGCCTTATAATGAGGACTTTTCTTCCTAGAATCATCACTCACAAATCGACCACTACCAATTTTTTTCTTGGGTTTGTATTCCCACTTTAGATTGCTTATGAGAGATCTTCGCTCTCTTTTCTGTTCTTCCAGTTCATATAAGTCTGACCGAGGGATTGTCATCTTATCCTGGGTAAAATTTACTCTTTGTACTCGTCGCATAGTGGCCATGTTAATCCATTCAAGTGAAGACTGGGTGTGAAAAGGGGGCTCCCATTCCACTTTGTCTACCTGAGTATAATTAGTTTTCCTTCCAGGCCTAATTTTGCCCCGTGGCGTTTCTAGGTCCTGCACATATTTTCCCTTTGTGGGTGTTCCCTCATGAAATATGCCACATGCTTCTACAAAGTTCTCAATATCGACATTTACGTCGGGCCAATAGTATTTTCGAGCAACTTTTTGGCAGATGGTACCGACTTTTTCATGGTCCCCATCTTTTCCAACATGTAAGCTCCTTATTAAATTTGCCCTATATACCTTGGGAAGAACCAACTGTCCGTGACCAGTGGATCTAGTTCCTGTCTTCCTATATAGCAATCTGTCCTTCATAAAATATTCCCCCTTGCTCGGAGGTGTGTGGCATTTGGGCAATTTTTTAAAACATGGCTTGAGTGTCCTATCCTCAGCCTGCGCCTTCCTCATCTCCTCTGGATGAGCATTTATAGGTTCACCTTCTTCCTCCTTCTTCTGTGACCTGGTCTGCACTGTCGCCATGATCACAGGTCTCTCGGGATTCCCCAAGAAGACGTATCTACACCCCAATATCAGAGGGTAGATTGGTTCATCTATCACTGCTGCTCTGATTTCTCCTTCCACATAGCGAGTTTTCACCGTTATCCTTGCGATGGGAAGTGTCATGAGTGGTATGTCCTTAGTCGCCCCTTGTATTTCCACTGTTTCTGTGGTATACTGACTTGGGTCCACTAGGCTAGACTTCACAACTGAATCATAATCCAAACCTGTATCATAAAGGCACCTTATGGTGACCCCATTACAAATAACATCCTCACAAACTGGGGGGTGATAAGGTTCCTGCTGTCCATTAGGATTAACCTTTAATCTTTGAGTCCCCGACTTCATTGCAGCAATGTTGGAAGGTTTCCTTCTACAAAATTCGGTGTTATGGTTATCTTTCTTGCACCATTTACACCATCTTTTTCCTTGGTTAAACGGTTTTCTTTCATTGGATTTTTGGTCATTGAACTGTGAGTTTCTGTCTCGATAGTCATTTCTTGGCCGTTCAAAGTTTGTCCTGCCCTTATTACCCTGTTCTCTATTTTCAAATTTATTAAATGGCTGTGGAGCTTTAAAAGTTTCTATGTGCTTCTTTTTAGAGCCACTTACCTCTGCCTGGGCTGCCTGATACCTCTCGGCGACATTTAAAACCTCCCCCAACTTCTCTGCACCTTGTTCCATGAGAAATTTTCTCATGTCTGGAGCCATGGACTCTCTCAATTGCTCTATCATGATCATCTCTTTAAGATCTTGGGTCTTCCCCAGAGCAGTCCATTTCTCCAAATAGGTTTCCAGTCTGGCAGAGAATTGGTGGTATGTCTCCCCAGACAACAGTTTGGCATTTCTAAATTTCTTACGATAAAATTCACCATTTTTTTCGTACCTCAATAACAAAGCCTGCTTTAACATGTCATAATTGTCTTGGTCTTCTCTGTTCATTTTTGCGAAGACTTCATAAGAAGTACCTCTCAGTCCCTGTGATAACTTTAAACTCCACCTCTCTCTCTCTAACCCATATGTAGTAGCTAATAACTCAAAACGTCCGAGGTACCCCTCGATGTCATCGTCTTTTTCAACAAAATGGTCTAAATGAAACCCCATAGCTGATGTTGAGGCTCCCAGACTGGGCGTAGCATCTGAGGCAAAAGGGCTGGCACCATTTTCAGGAGCCTGGCCTTGTAACTTCAGCTCCTTAGTCGTAATTCGTGCTCCCTTTGCAACCTTCTATCTTCTGCCTCCCTTTCGGCAGTCAATCTTTTCTCTTCTGCTTCCCTTTGCTGTCGTTTTTCTTCTGCCTCTAATGCTTTAGCCTCTTTGTCAGCCTCAATCTGCAGCCTCTTAAGTTCTCTATCAGCTTCAATTTGTAGCCTCTTCTCTTTAGCCAACCTTTCAGACTCTAATTTTTTTTCAGCCTCTTTTTATAATCTTCTTTCTTTCCGTTCAATATACTTATCACATTCAGCCGTTACATATTGAATTAAAACCTGACCATCCATTCCCATATCCTTCGCCGTTAGCACAGCAGCTGATCTGAACTTAGCTAGCTCCGCCATACTTTTTAGACAATTTAGCAATGAGCAAGATAAATCTCTAACCACTAAAGTAATTCTAATTACTATAGTCTAAAGTAATTCTAATTAGCCAGTTAACTAATTAATTACCACTGGCTGTGAAGATTCACCAACTTTTAATTTCACTTTTAATTTTAAGGGACACTTTTAATTTTTACAATGTGTTCCCCTAATTTAATTCTCCCACCAGGAGATCCTAATATTACTGTTACGCTAATTATCCCGGACGAGCCCCCAATATATGTAGTGGATTTGATGGTACTGTATGGTTGTGGTATTACCTAGTGTGATGCATGAGGTCAGCTGTGAAGGCTCCTGAGATAAATGTAGCTGTGAATTTACAGAAGGCCCTTCTTGCTACCACTTACGACCTCACACATATCTTTTTTACTAATGAATGTGGCTACGTTAAAAATCTAGGGTACTGAAATGTAAGGTGTTGTATTAGTATATACAAACACACACACACAGATATTTAATAAGTCTAATACTATTAATAATATTTATAACACACTGAACTAACTCAAGCTGTTTAAAATTTTGATATTAAATTTTCTTTAAGTTTATTTGTTCTGAATCAAGGTTTTATTTTGGTCAGAACATATGAAAGGTTTTGAAATTATGAATGAAATGCATGAATATATGGCATAATAAATGAAAGGTGTGTACATATGTATTTTACAAGACTAGTTAATATTACTACTGTTTATATTTGTAATTTATCTGGGAGAACGATTAATGGATGTGCTGTTGGGGTGGCTTCATCACTCCCAGTCTATGACTACCAAACATTGTCCATTTACTGATGGGAGGAATGCAAGTTTATTTCCCAACATGGTATGTTCTAGTTGATGGGAATATCGTTGGTGTTAGTTATTAAATAAGTTGGTGAATGTCCAGCAGGCCAGACGCTCACGTATCTTGACTGAGTAGTTCTGGTGCTGGAATCTGGTGGCCCCACCTCTCCGTGCTTGGGGGCAATCTAAGGCTGCTCTGCCAAAATACTCGACTGCACGGGTCCACACTTGTATTTTTCAACAAAGCATTTGACACCACTTTGGTGCCAAATAAAAAACTCACAGTTCTGAAATAAAAGTATTGGGTCATGGGTCAGAACTCTACCTCCTGAGCCACTTCTACACTCAACACTACACAACAACACCACATAGACGGGGTCAGATCTCTCTGACCATACAGCACATCTTACCAAGTTGGTTTCACGTAGTATAAGTTCCCCAAGACTACATATTCTGAAATATGTTCATTAGCTTCCTGCCATTGAATAGGATAGGTGATATGTTCCACTGATCTCAACACTTGATCCGCCCTTCATAATCCTTGCTGGCGTTTATGTATTTTGTTTGTCTCTAGACCCTGAACTGGGGCTGGGGATCTAGAGCGAATCCTTACTTGTTGTAAGGATAGATTATGATATGGCAGTATCAATTCACTCGAAACATTAAACAATATTAAAATATACAAAGAAATACTTTCAGTCTTACCAGAATTATGAATAGAGAACACAGTTATATGCTAGCAAAACTCAGCTGAGCTGCTGGCTCTAGTATGGCGTCCCTCTAAATATTTCAATTAGCTTCTGGGAATCACACCACTGAAGAATTACTGTGTCTACTACTGGACAATTTATGATGAATGGCAAAAATGCGCGTCTGAGCGCCGATAATATGTTTATCTGTGGCCAATCACCGCCTTTTTTCCTTTTCAAATTTCAAACCTCCTACCAAAAGTCAATTCAGTCATACCTCAGTCAAGTATGTATTATTGTCTGTTGGTCCGTCTGTCTCTACTTGCGTTTTTTACAAAAACACCCTTGTTTATACATGCATTTCCTACACGAATCTGCCTCTAGAGTTATTTTTAGCCACAACTTTCCACTAATTCCCCCTCTCCTTCATTCTAACTAGATTTTAGCACTTGAGTCTCAAGGCCGCAATTTTTTGAAAATTAGTGACATGTTTTTGTTTCAATGCAGTCGCTCGCTGATATGAACAACACAGTCTTTTGTCAATATCTTCATTACTATCTATCCGTCTGTATAAATGAAAGCATATTATTTCTCTGCTCAAGAAGGGCCATCAGGCCAGCTAGGTTTTATATTCCTAACATTATTATTAAGAAAAAGTTACTTTTCAAGGTTAGTTTTTTTTTTTTTGAAATATGTTCGAGCATCTTCTGTAATGCGTTTGCCGCTGAATTCAAATAAAAGGACTAAGTATCGCAAAAGCGTCCAAGAAATGACTGTTGCGTATAATAGCTAAGGTCCCTTTTGTCCATTTCTTTACCTCGTGTCAACTTGGGGACGTGAATTTTTTCCTTTCCCCACCAAATGCGTCTTTTTAGCCTTGCTAGTTTCAAGCACGTGTTCAGTCATATTTTTCTTTTTGATCTCCGTTCTCATCCCGTCTACAAGGGTAAACGTTTTGCCTTCACGTCTAACAAGTTAATTTCCATGGCGGGTAGTGACCCGCGGCATGGGCGATCATGTCTTCTAGTAGCTTACGCATTATTTTTATCCCTACATTTTATCTTTGGAGATATTTTAACGTTGTATCACGGTTAATTTTATCACACTGTCGTTCGGCTTTCTGCATTGCTGTCATCGTTTCCCGACGGAAAACAATTTATTTGGCTAATTATTTATTTATATTTTTATTTTTATATTATTATTATTAGGTGTATTATTTTAATAAAATAGTGAGCCAAGTGACTAACGTTAAACATTATTAAACATTTATTTTAAAAAAAAATATTACTGTCCTGTCTCCAGGACTTCCCCATAAAGTAGTTTAGAACTATACTTTTATTCAGGCATTCTACCGATTTAGTTTCTCTTGGGGTTCCTCTTCCCCAGGTCCTCCTGAGGTTGTGAGCGGCGTGTCTTTCTTCTCACTGTGCTGCCTTGGCGCCTTTGTACTGCATTTTTGGGGTTGGGGTTCCCCGTTTATACTTTTTTAACTGATAAATGGGGATGTTCCTTAACGTTCTCGATTAAATAAAAATTGGTTATTTGTTCTTTTTCGTTCTCGGCTTGATGTAGATTATGCTGGAAGATGCTGGCATGACAATTACAATTGATAAAATTCGTGAAATGGGAATAAATAATAAAAGTACAAAAAGAACATTTTTTTTTTTCGCGAAAAAGAATTAATTTAATTTATATTTTCAGAAATCCGTACCCATGGAGAAAAAACGTAAATATTCAGAAGACTATCTAAAATGTGGCTTTACCACCTTGATCAGCAATGGCATAGAGAAGCCACAATGCGTTTTGTGCAATGTTGTTCTCAGTGCTGAATCTATGAAACCTTCAAAACTCAAACGTCACTTAGAGACAAAAAAAAAGCATTCAGAACATACTAAAAAGGATTTGGAGTTCTTTCGACGCCATGAAACTAGTCTCAGACGTCAGAGACTTGATCCTACAGGAAATCTTCAGCAACATAGCACAGCAGTAGAGCAAGCATCATATGAAGTTGCATTGCAAATTGCCAAACAAAATAAACCTTACACGATTGGAGAAGCGCTCATCAAACCCTGCATGTTGAAGATGGTGAAGTTAATTCTTGGGGAAGCCAGAGAGATAAAGATGCGACAAATATCTCTGTCCAATAATCAGAGGCGCATTTCAGATATGTCCATGGACGTGAAAGAGCAGGTTTTGAATGAAATCAAAGTTTCTCCATTGTTTTCTTTTCAAGTTGGTGAATCAACGGACGTAAGTTCATGTTCTCAGTTGCTTGTCTTCGTGAAATATATTCATTCAGATGACATCAAAGAAGAGTTCCTGTTTTGTAGTGCACTTGAAACTACTACAAAAGGTGAAGATATTATGGAGAAGATAAATACCCTTTTTAAACTGGAGGACTACAGTGGAAAAACGTCTGTGGGATTTGTACAGATGGAGCACCAACTATGCTAGGGTCAAAGTCGGGCTTTCAGACAAAAGTGAAAGAACTTGCTCCCCAAGCAAAGGGCATTCACTGCATGATTCACCGATATGCTCTTGCCAGTAAGACTCTTCCAGCTCCTCTGCAAGAGGTACTTGATTCTCTAATCAAAATTGTGAATTACATAAAATCTGGAACCTTCAACACCCGTCTGTTTAAAGAACTCTGTAAAGACATGAATTCTGATCACGAGGTTTTTCCTTTCTACACTGCTGTACGCTGGTTGTCGACAGGAAATGTTGTCAATCGTGTCTTTGAGTTGAAAGATGAAATCAAGTTGTTCCTGGAAGTGCAAGGGAAACATGACCTTGTGGCTTACTTTAATGATGAAGCTTGGAAGAAAAGAGTTGCTTACTTAGCAGACATTTTAGACCAGCTAAATAAGCTGAACCTGAAACTTCAGGGAAAGAAAACACACATTATCCAATTTCAAGACATCTTCAGGCATTTGTATCCAAGCTGCAAAACTGGCTTCGGAAAGTAAATCTTGGAAACATTGCCATGTTTGAAAAACTCTGCAGTGCGGTAGAGAAATTTGAAGGTGAACTGGATGAGAATCTGAAGGAAGAGATTACTGGGCACCTTGAATCCCTTGAAAAGGAATTTCAGCGCTACTTCCCTGAGCTTACAGAAGAAGAAGCTGCACTGGTACGAAACCCATTCTCTGCTTCCCTGAGTGTAACCAGCTTTCCCGATGAAGTACAGGACGAATTCTTGGATCTGCGGAACGATTCCTCGGCACGTAATTTGTTTTATGAAAAATTGCTGACTCAGTTCTGGTGTGCTATGTATCAGCCATATCCAAATGTCACCATGCTTGCCTTTCGAGTTTTACTTCCATTTGCTTCTACATATCTCTGCGAGAGTGGATTTTCAACGCTTCTTCATATCAAAACAAAAGCAAGAAACAGACTGAATGTTGAGGATGACATGAGGTTAGCTTTAACAAACACTCAGCCCCGAATTTTGAAGCTGGTTGCCGAGATGCAAGTACAACCATCGCATTAAATATTAGGTTAATTAAATATTAGGTTAGAATCTATCACGCATCAATGACCTTTTATGCAAATGTGGCGGGGGAGACGCAGGTCACTTGGCTATTATAAAAGGGGGTCGCGACTCGAAAAAGGTTGGGAAACACTGGTCTAGGGGCATCATCTGTGGTATGGCACCCAGTCTATGGCATCCTTGCCGTACTCCTGTTTTCACCTGAAAAGTTAGGTTGCTCTGCCCAACCCTGCAAATGAAATTATCATACATACTTTTGATGACACTACCAGGTTATTAATTAAACATGACAGAAGAAAGCATCGTTAATATAACGGATATTTGCTCAAATAACATTTACGATAGGAAATTCAGCGAGAACGGATATTCAGCGAGAATGGATAATCAGGCGAGAAGGGACATTCAGCGAGAACGGACTAGGTTATGTCTAGTGCCCCTTTATCATATAATCTATAGATCTAGGGGCACTAGTTATGTCAAATGTGAAAAGGGGAACAGCAGAAGTGATTGCGTCATTAATAGGCTGAGGTGCCCATTGTAAACTTCCGGTGTTGTCTTGTGTTTCGCACTAATGACCGGTCAGTAAAGCATCTGTTTTTAGGGATGCCTAGCTGGCCGGGAGGATAGTGTGATTCGCTTGTATAGCTAGGCGGTGTTGTCGTACGGAAGGTACGGGGTTCGAACGCTGGGTAAGCCACTCACGTCTGTTGTTTTTCTGTTGTCTAGTGTTCTACTTCTTTATTTCTTACGAGTGCCTGAAAACTGTTTACAGGCCTCGGGTTTCCCTTCCTTATGTGTCATTAATCTTCTTAGATTCCCCAAGAGGCGGAGCTCATTATAGTTGTTATGACTGAAATACTGTTACACCAGATGTAGCACTGTTCAATAGACGATGTTTGATCAAACTCTAAATCTATAGAAGGTTATGTGCTACTGTACCCACAGTACATGTTGATGATGTTTGGACGTCTGGTTTGTTACGTCTCCAAAATGTAGGAAGGGAAATAACCATCAACATTATTCTTAATGAGACAAAATATATATTAATTCCCTTTACTCGTGGTTTCAGTAAATGTAACTTTTTCCTTCTTCCTGAAACAGACATTATGTTATAATAAAACCAGACCTAAATGTCTTTTATATTTGGACATGCGCGCTGATGTAACCGACAAGGTTGAACAGGACGCGCCTCGCCAAAACGAGGCAAAGGTTTACTTAAAAAACAAGCAATCTTTATGTTATGCGCCGAAGTACAACAGACTTGTTATATTCTTACAGCTCCTGAAGCACAAAGCGCTGATGATGTTTTCATGACTGTAACTTATCCTGTTCCATCCAGCACAAATTATCACATGCCCTTTTCTCATTTCCGTTTGTTACTTTTTTTTATTATTTAATCTACTGATTACCAGTGTTGGCGACTCGAGTCAATGAACTCGAACTCTAGTCCGACTTAAATCACCACTACGGCTCGATTTACTCGACTCAGTTTTTCTTAGCGACTCAACTCGACTCGCGCTTGCCAGTTTGGCCGTGAACCAACTTCGCCGTCATCATTCATTACGGAGAAACGGAAATGGTTTTTGTTGAAATCGATATAATAAAATTGGTCAGTAAATAAAATACAGTAGAGACTATTATTTGTCATTACTGTTTATTGATACAGTTGTTAGTCCGCCCATGCCGGTCCCAAGCCCGGATGAAAAAGGAGGAGGGCGGCCTGCATGGAGGCCGTAAGGAGGCAGCCCCTCCACCATGCAAAGGCACAACAGGCCAATCACCTGTTTGCTTTAAACCACGATTACGAGTAACACAAGAGAGAGAACCGGACTGATTCTAAAGGCGACGAACTGGAACGGACTACGGACTACGACTTATGGAACATGGAACACAAGAAGTATAAATGGGAAGGAAGAGGAGCTGGTGGAAGAGATGAGGAAAGCAAAACTAGAAATCCTGGCTATAACGGAAACAAAGAAAAAAGGACAAGGAGTCATGGATCTCGATGGCAACACGTTGCTCTACAGTGGTGTACCCATATCTGAAAGAGCTAAAGGGGGTGTGGGTTGCATTGTGGCCCAAAATCAAAAAGATAGTATCAAGGGGTGGAACTTTGTCTCAGAGCGCATTATGGTTGTGAAACTAAAAGAAGGAGAAACCATAGTCAACCTGGTCATAGTGTATGGGCCAAATGAGGATGAGAGAGCAGAGGTCAAGGAGGAATTCTTCGAGCTGCTTCAAAGGACAGTGGATGACTGCCTAAATGAAGTTATCATGCTCGGAGATTTTAATGCCAGAGTTGGAAATGACCATGCTAGATGGGGTGGAGTTATCGGAAGATATGGAGAAGATACTCTCAATGACAATGGAAAGCGACTCCTTCGATTCTGCAGTGAGCAGAATCTGATCATTACAAACACAAAGTTCCCCCATAAGCGCATACATGCATACACTAGATGTGAACCAACAAAGAATGAGAAGTCAGTGATCGACTATGCCATTGTTCGGAGAAGCTCATTCAAATATGTCCGAGATGCAAGAGTCTGGAGGGGGCCAGAGATTGGAAGTGATCACTACCTGTGCTAACAATCAAACGAACAACTGAAAGAGTTGCTCAGCCTAGGAACTGCTCAACATCACGCAAGAAACCAAGTAAACGAGCAGGAGAAATGAGCATTAGGACCTACAAGCTGAGAGAGCCAGAAATTAAGACCAGATATCAGGAGCTTATTGCTGCAGCGGTGAGCAACACAGAAGAACGACCTGATGACTTGGAAACCCTCTGGATTAAATTCAAGGATATCATAAAGACAGCTGCTGCAGAAGCATGTGGTGAAGTCCGACTTGGGAACCAGAGAAAGAGGACACCTTGGTGGACAGAGGAAGTCAAAGAGAAAATAAGAGAGAAGAAAATGGCATGGAAACAATACTTAGGAGCTAAAAACACAACAGGACAAATGGAAAAATATAGAGAATATGTGACACTCAGAACAGAAGTAAAGAACAAAGTGCTAGCAGCAAAACAGAAGTCCTGGGAAGAATTTGGAGAAAAGCTAGAAAAAGATGCACAAGAAAACCAGAAATTGTTCTATAAGACCCTAAAGAACATGAGGAAGGAAAAACAATGCCCTCTCAAATTTATAAGGACAAGCAAGGCAAATTGCTTACTGCCCCGAAGGAAGTAATGGAAAGATGGAAAGAATATTTCTCAGAACTCCTTGATGGTGAGCAAGGTCAAACATCAGAAATGATAACCACTAGCACAGAAGAGGAAACCAATGGTGATGAAGATGACATAAAGATGGAAGAACTGAAGGCAGCACTGGAGAAAATCAAGATGGGCAAAGCAGCAGGGCATGATGGTATAACACCAGAAATGGTTAAGTACATGGGAGCATCAGGCGACCTGTTACTCTTAAGGGTCCTACAGGCAGCATGGTGCAACAAGACCATACCAAAGGATTGGGAGATCGCCATCATAACACCAATTTTCAAAAAGGGTGACAACCGACAGTGTGGAAACCATAGAGGCATATCCCTTCTCAGTGTCCCTGGAAAAATCTACTCTAGAATCCTAGAGCAGAGACTCCGACGCCTAGCTGAGCCACAATTGGATGAGGTCCAGTGCGGATTCCGAGCAAACCGAAGTACTCAAGACCTAATCTTCACACTCAGACAGCTGAGTGAAAAGGCCCTTGAGTATAAGAGTGAGATCCATCTTTGTTTCATAGATCTGGAAAAGGCGTTTGACAGGGTCCCTTGGAGCAAACTTTGGGACTGTTTGGCAAGGAAGAATATTCCAGCACCTCTGATTCATGCTATACAGAGCTTCTACAAGTCTTGCAGAAATTATGTGAGGACAGCAAACCATAAGTCAGAAGAGTTCAGGACCACCACTGGTGTAAGACAAGGTGATATCCTATCACCTTACCTCTTCATACTCCTTATGGACGATGTCATCAAGGCATGTAAGGAGAGAACAAGAAAGTATTCAGTGGGGTACTGGAAGATGAGACAGGTCTATATTTCAGAGCTGGCATTTGCTGATGATGTTGCCCTGATTGCTAAATCAGAGGCACATCTCCGGTCCGGCCTGCGGGTCTGGAGGGGAGGGGGGGGGCTGGGGAGGGGAGGGATGGTCATGGGCAGCTCTGGAACGGGGTCCATGGTGGTGTCGCGAGGGGAGAGGGGGAATCGGATTGGGCTGGGAGAGCAGGTCCTGGAGCGGGTTGGCCACTTTAAATGCCTCGGAGCTGTTGTGGACCGAGGGGGGGGGGGGCGTCGGGGAAGAGTTGGCCACTCGGAGGGCAGCAGCTGGGAGACTTTTTCGGGCCATGGGTCGAGGATTCCTCAGCGGGAGAGAGGTTGGTGGGAGGGCGAGAGTGGCTGTGTGCCGCTCCACCTGTGTCCCAGTCTTGACGTATGGATGCGAGTCGTGGGCGGTGACTGCAGCCCATGGGGGCCAGGTCCGGACCTCGGAGGTGAGGTGTCTGGGGGGGGGGGGGGGGGTTGGGGTGACGGGAGGAGACGTGGTACGCGGCCGGACGATACGTCAGGGCCTAAGGTGCCACCCCCTGCGGACCCAGGTGGAGCAGTCCCGGCTGGGATGGTTTGGCCATGTCTGCAGAGTGGGAGAGGATCGGCTGCCACGACAAGCATGGGAAACAAAGAGCCAAGGATCCAGACCCCGGGGACGGCCCGGAGTCCGCTGGGAGGACAACATTAGACAATCTTTGAAGGACCGAGGACTAGAATGGAACCAGGCCAGGAGGAAGACAGCTGATGGAATAGTCTGGCGCTCTCTCTTCCAAACCTCTACACCTCACGGTAGAAGGGGAACGACTAAGTAAGTAAGTAAGATATAGTTGTTAGAATGAAAGCGGCTGTGACTACTTTAGATCTGTGGTCGTATTTAGGAATTATGTCATTGAAATAGATGGACAATGAGACTCGTCTTGGTTCTCGGCTTGAAAGCTACTGTTAGGGAGATGAGACCTGACCTGAGACTTGTACTTTCATACTTGACACTCGACTTGAGACTTGTGCTATCAGACTTGACACTCGACCTGAGACGTGTACTTTCACACTTGACACTCGATTTGAGACGCGTACTTTCATACTTGCCACTCGACTTGAGACATGTACTGTCATACTTGACACTCGAGACGTGTACTTTCATACTTGACACTCGACTTGAAACGTGTACTATCAGATTTGACATTCGACTTGAGACTTGTACTATCAGACTTGACACTCGACTTGAGACTTGTAATCAGACTTGACATTCGACATGAAACTTGTACAATCAGACTTGACATTCGACTTGAGACTTGTACTGTCACATTTGACATTCGACATGAAACTTGTACTACCAGACTTGACACTCGACTTGAGACTTGTACTATCAGACTTGACACTCGACATGTAAGGACAGAAGACAATTCTGCAAATTACGCCTCACGATCTCTCGCGATACCTTTGTACGTCGCTACACACCGGCTCAGAACCTCTGTTTTAACCACCCGGATCGTGAGCACCATGTAATCTTTGTTCCTAACCATAGGGTACATAATGAAAAAGGGAGTGGGGGCGCTCAAACACATAGTAATAAACAGAAGCAGCTGCAATACAAAGAAGACTTATAATCGTGTCCAGCTTTTGATACACGTCATGTTTACGACACGCATCAACAAGACAACATCGCGATCGAAATAAATACCCCCCCCCCCCCCCCCTTTTTTTTTAGACATGTTTTTGTGTCTAGAGTGAATACGAGATTTCAACAAACCTGATGTTTGTTTCACCACATTATCCACACATTTGTAATACTGGTCAATTATGTGAATAAATATGGTTGACGCTTGTCTGTAATACTAGTGAATTATGTACAATTGCTGATCATTATCTACTTTACCTACCTGCATGCCTACCTTCCTTTATATCGGTCTACCTACTTACTTGTCTGTCTATGAACAAACTCATCTGCCTAACTAACTACCTAATTCAAAAAGTACATATCTATCTATCTATCTATCTATCTATCTATCTATCTATCTATCTATCTATCTATCTATCTATCTATCTATCTATCTATCTATCTATCTATCTATCTATCTATCTATCTATCTATCTATCTATCTATCTATCTGTCTATCTGTCTGTCTGTCTGTCTGTCTGTCTGTCTGTCTGTCTGTCTGTGTCTGTCTGTCTGTCTGTCTGTCTGTCTGTCTGTCTGCCTGCCTGCCTGCCTGCCTGCCTGCCTGTCTACCTGTTTTCAACGTTTCTATGAGCATTTACTTGTCATTGTAATATTTTCAATTGAATTTTTAATTTTAAGTAGCTTTATTGCTTGACCTCTCTCTCTCTCTCTCTCTCTCTCTCTCTCTCTCCTTCTCTCTATGTGCGTGAATGACTATGAGTAAATGTACTTGTGTGTGCTCAGTTACTGATTGTGATGATAATATTAATTAATCCTGTCTGAAGTTGTTAATATTTTAATTTTAATTTGTAAGACGCTGAAAATTGTATTGCAGGGCAGAAATGTAAAAAGGCAATTATGCCTATTTCTTTACCCTGATGAAATAAAGATTTCGTTCGTTCGTTCTGTCTGACATCTATCTGCTTTACTGCCTGCCTATCTGTGCCTCCATCCATTCATATCTCAACACCACACCCCTCACCCCCTCCCCAAAAGAAACCTTCATATTGTACTACCGTTGAGGAGAAATCTCCAACAAATGCTGTCAGAAAAGTGCACACAAATTAAACAAACATTTCATACAAAGAAAACAAGAAATCATTCCAGAATTGGGAGCGCTGTGTTTTATCATTTCTGATCCCCTAAAATTGTTTAGCATCTGTTGCTCTCTTCTGTTACCCCCCGAGGCTGGCAACTACTTATTTCTGTGGATAGAGCGGACTGACTTGCAAAGTTAAGTATGGTTCACTTTAAAAATTTAGATTTGAATTCCGTAGCATTTGTTTAAAAGAAAAGGTAAAAAAGGTAAAAAAGGCATAACTATTCTGAAGCAATAAGAAGCGATAAGCTGATCAGCCTCTAGAACTAGTTTGGTTAATTCAGTTCTACAATATCTAACGTCTTCTAGAGCTTGAATGAAGAGCTAAAGTTAGGAAGTATAAAACTTCAAATATATTTCTGAGAGCCACAAGGAACCTTCCTCAAATGTGAAGAGTTAGGAGTTTAAGTTAAATCAGAACCTCAACCCCATGAGGGACGACTGCATCTTAAACAGTTGCACAACGTTACGACCTTTCTGTGCATCAAGTCTGGATAGATTATAATTAACCAAATCCAAATTGTAACATGTACAGTTTATTAATTTTTTATTTACAATTCAAGTGTATAAATTACTTACTGATGTACAGTGGCATATGGGGCTGGTAACCTCACCATATGAAATAAACCACATAAACCACCACTACAAGAGTTGGTGACTGCTTCGTGCGGGTTTCCTTGCAAGGGTCCCACAGCAGAGGTAATCCCAGGCTGCACAAGGAGTGAATAATAAGAACGTCATTATATATGTATATACTCGTATAATGTGTACATTAAGATTTAACGCTCAGAGGCATCGGAAGAAATTCTGAGGAAGATGAAATGATGAAGGGAAGCGGAGGTCACCTGATGCGTAAATCAGGAAACAGGAAACTTAATGGAGATTCGATTTTCTATTTCTCTCAGATTTTGGTACCAGTTGCCAGAAGTCGACGCTAGACACCTATAACAGACGGATCTTGAGGACACTTGAAAAGGAAATCAGAGCAGTTACCCCGGCATTGCAAGGGACTTGCTGTTACCTAAACACTCGATTCTTGAAAGGAAGGAACAGTCAATACTTCACGGGGAACCAGCAGTGATTGAACCAGGATTCAACTGTCCTCACCTCTCCCTCTCCAGCTAAGTAACACACTGGCGCAGCTTAATATTTTCCCATGGAAACAACTTAAAGTAATTGGGGGGGGGGGGGGGGGTGGGGGGGGAGAGGGGGGGGGAAGGGGGGGATGGGGGGGGGAGGGGGAGAAAAAAATCAGTATTATTCATGTTAACCATGTTGTTAACCGTCTCTTCGATCAAACTCCGCGGATGAATCCATTTTACTGCGATTTATTCGTTGTTTGGGTAATAATAGATTGTTCTTGCTTCAGAATATCTATGGCTTGAATTTATGTGTATTGTTTGTCTGAGTAGGACGAGTCTGTCTTATATCTGTATATCTTTACATATCTAAGTCGAACTATATGTTCTGTTGTCTCTAGAGAGGTCAAAGGCTATTCGGCGGATGTGTCGCTAGAGAGTGGTGTGATTTGGCTTCGTCCCGATAGGGACTGTGTTTTCTATGTCGGCTTGTAGCCGGGGAAAAAGTGATCTCAGTATTTGTGGGGAAAGTGATAGTCGTCTAAACCTATCGTGTATAATTTACCCCAGTGTTTATTCGTATTGCCAAGGAATGGCAGAGGCATATTTCTGATGCCAAGGTAATAATAGACACTCTTATGAACTCTCGATCGAAGCCACCATTTTCGATAGTTACGATTTGAATGTCTAAGAGAATATATTTGACTCGATGAAAACGACTTCGATTCCTAGCAGCACTATATCCTGTAGATTGCAGTCAATTGTTCATGATCAAATCTACAGAGCAATGAAATGTTTTATGAATGACTAACTTTAGGACAGATTCATTATCTGTATCCAAACGTGAGTGACAGCTCACGAGTGAAGCCATCTTGGAACCAAAACATGTAGTGACTTTCAAGAAGAGAAAAGGGATGCCCGTATTATCGCTTGATTAGTCCAGAGATCACTGCTACACATGAGAACCCATTGCTAGCGGTTCAATATTATTATATGGAAAAATATGTGCTGAACATTATGTTGAAGAATCGTCGCTAGACGAGATTAGGTTTAGAAGCCATCTGAAATATTGTTTATAAGCTGACGTGCTCAGTCAGTGAAGTCAGATGATATATATATGTATGGGCGATACTGAGTGCTTGGCTACTGACAGTCCATTATACAATTATTCTACATGAGTGCCCATGTAACATTGCAAGACCATTTATCCACTGTACTATGATGTATTATGGCAACCTGTGATTTGTCACTATCTGTGCTGTCGAGTGTGTACGTCCAATTAAACTTTAGAAAAGGTACACAGTCGTTGGTGTCGATGACTTCCAGTCATACATGAGTGTGAGAAAAGAACATTTGTCAACAACACGAACCCTTCTTATCATTCGCACATTGTACACTCAATCCATGTCTACACACCACTGCGTAGGTCAAGTTGACATTCCATACACTACAGTGGAGCAAACAACACCATAGAGATCTTATCAACTGATGATGATGATGATGATGTCTGCTTCCATCCACTTATATCTATCTTTTGGTGGATATCATTAACGGGAATAAAAATCCAACTTTATCAATCCTTATCAACCTTATCAACTGGTGGACCAGCTTTCTGGGTTTGACCTCGCAGAAGTTCAGAAGTCAACAGAGTACCGATACCAGACCGTTTCCTGTGGCTGATACGACACACTTGCAGTATTGGTTTGCTGTTTGTCAACACTTCGTCACGTGACCTGTCAAGTGAATGCAGTATGTAGGTCAGCGTTGTTGACATTTTTACATTAGACATTACAGAGTTTCACAGAACAGTTGGATCAATTCTTGTCAATATCAACAGGAAGACAGTATTAGTGAACTAAGAAGTCCTATTTTCATCGATGGATCTTCTTGTTTTCTATATATGAACTTTAATATTTAAGGCCAGAATGTTTAATTGAATAAAGTGGCAGTTTGTTTATTTTCATAAAAATAACTTTGCCATTACTGTAAAACTGAGCCTATTTTGCAACACATACTATCATACACATAATTTATATATATTTATGTTTACATGTTATTTGTTTGTATAGTATGTTAGTTTCTATGTCAGCGGGTTGTGTTTAAGGTTGGGCGGCGTCCTCACAACAGAATATCCCACGTCATAGAGGGTCCGTTGTGGGCGTTTTCTATAGGTGCAATTTTCTTGATTGAAAATTTGCTGCGACAACTGTTGCTTTTGTGTTAGCTGTGAAGTCTGTAATTATTGTTATTTTTGTAATATTTCTTTGTTCTTTAGTTTTGTTTTGATTTGTTTGTAATTTGTTGGTCTAACCTTTTCTATCTTTCAGTTCTATTCACAATTTATATTCATATATTGTGACGTCATTTGTGTTGTTATTCTTTGCAGATTCAGTGATTATTTTCATTGATTTCCCTATTTGATTTATTTTGATTTCTGCAAACGTTCTTGTATTGTCAGTCCTATTTGTACTTTATGTATTCTGTTGGTTGACATATGTTTTATATAGGTATATTTCATAAGACACAATTGCCTGTGCACTGCACTTGGATTATGGTATAAACCAGTACCTGATTATTATTACTATTATACAAGACCTTATTAAAGGCTTGTGACCCACAGATATTGGGATAGTATACTGATTAATCAAGTCATTGAGAACTTGTGGTATTATTATTGGTTCAGGTGATTAGTATTATTGTTAGACATCATGTCTACTTTGGAATACTTCATTACACAAGGGAAAGCCCTTGATAAGACTGGTCAACAATTAGAACAATGGGCTGTTGCTCAATATGACAAAGCATTAGCTGCAGAAGAAAGAAAAGCTATGGCGGAAGAGAAAAGATTAGAAAGAGAAGCTGAGGCTGCTGCTGAACAAAAGAAATTGCAGATGCAGGTGGAGGAAAGGAGATTTGAAGCTGAACAAAAAAGATTGGAAAGAGAAGCTGCGGCTGAACAAAAAAGATTAGACAGGGAGGCTGAACAAAAAAGATTAGATGCTGAAGAGAAAAAAGCAATAAGAGAACATGAATTTGAGTTAGAGAAATTGAGATTGACATGTATGAGTAATGTTAATCAGGCATCTAGTGGTAATGGTAAACCTTCTACTTACAAGGTTAAGGTTCCACCGTTCAATCAGTCCAGTGACGATATTACATTCTGGCTGGATAGATTTGAACGTTCTTGTCGTACACATAATGTGGATAAATCACAATACGCTAATCAATTATCAGAAAACTTGAAAGGTGAATCTTTGACTAGATTATGCCTTGTAGGAGAAGCAGATAAGGATAATTATGATGTCATTAGGGCGGCTTTGATAAAAAAATATCAGCTAAGTGAGGAAGGCTATCGCCTTTTATTTAAAACGATGGTACCTGAGACGGGTGTAGAATTCTCAGAATTCACTGCAAAGGCACGTCTCACAGTTGATCGTTGGATTGAGCTTTCCAAAACAGAAAAAACGTATGAAGGACTTATGGATTTGTTGCTCAGAGATAAGATTATGTCATGTGTGAACAAACCTTTCCTTGAATTTATACATGAGCGTAAACCCAAATCTCTAAAAGAAATGGAAGAATATTGTTCCCAATATGTCACTGCACACCCCGACGTGACTTTTGGCAACACTAAGATTAAGGAGAGTATGCCAGTTGCTTCAGCAACACCATACAATCCCAATTATTCACACAGATTTCAGGGACCTCAAAACAGATTTGATAAAAAAGGTAACCATAATAGTTATCAAAACCAAGGTAACCAATCATTTCAGGGTTCTTCTTCAAAGAACTGGAGACGAGCTGATAGCTCTCGACACAGGGGTGGTCATAATTATAGGAATTTCCGTAGAGGAAGTAATTATAGAAACTATCAGGGTTATCCGTCTTGGAGTCAACAAGATCATAATTACAGAGATACTCATTATAATGAATATGATAATGGTAACCAAGGGAACTATGACTCAAACCCAAATAGGGGTTACAATAGAGGTAACAATAACTACAGAGGTGATAATAACCGAGGTAGATCTCAAAACAAAAGACATAAACCACATTTTCAGGCAAACTCTGCACAACAAGAGTCCCATGAAGCCTATAAACAGAGTAAAGATAATAATGATGCTAGTAATATGGCATGTGCCGCTTTTGATTTTGGGAGAGCATCTCAGTGCCCCCAATGCAAAACGTTATTTGAGCCAACCACAGTGTCTACTTTAAGCTGTGGCCATCCTCTTCCTGCTCTTCCAGCATCAGTCGCGCATGATGGAAGAGGTTCTCTTGTCTTACATAAGGGTTTAGTGAATAACAATCCAGTCTCTGTGCTATTTGATTCTGGATGCACCACAATTGGTGTTAGGCAGTCACTCGTAGATCCTTCCCGTGCCACTGGACAAGTAGTCAAATGTGTAACATTTGGCGGAACATTAGAGAAATACTCTACTGCTATCATTAGGATTGCTACTCCTTTCTTTACAGGAGATGTACACGCATGTCTTCTTCCGAATCCGATCGCTGACCTCATCATCGGTCGCATTCATGGAGTCAAGGAATGCACTCCGCAACAAATTTCCACGTGGGAAAGGCAAAACATGCAGATTGCTAACGCTGTAGTCACTAGAGCTCAGGCTCTTAATATGCCTCAAACTTCATCTACTGAAGATAATGAAGTGCATAACCAAGATAATCCCTTGGTAATTTCTCGTGACTCGTTTATAAAACAGCAAGAAGATGATCCCACTCTGAAGAAATTCTTCATTCTTGCAACTAAAGGTGATCCGAATAAAGACACAAGTCGTAAATCGTGGATTACAAAGAAGAATGGCGTACTTGTACGTATGGTTCAAGACTCCATTACGTCAAGTCATTCTCAAATCCTGGTTCCCAAGAATTTGAGAGTTAAAATTTTGCAGCACGCTCACGACTCTCAGTGTGCTGGACACATGGGTTTTTCCCGTACTAAGTCAAGAGTCCTTGCGGCTTTCTTTTGGCCATTGGTAAACAAGGACATACGGATTTATTGTCGATCTTGTAAAGTATGTCAGGAAGTTAAATCCAAAGGTCCACGGCATGCTGCACCCATTCAGGCGGCGGACATTCCTATTCGGCCGTTTCAAAAAATGGCCATAGACATTATTGGTCCATTTAAGATCAAGTCTGCCAGAGGACATCAGTTTATCTTGACGTGTGTTGATATGTGCACACGTTGGCCAGAGGCTATTCCTCTGAAGAGCATTACTACTGCTGATATTGCAGATGCTCTTTGGCTTATATTTTCTCGTCTGGGGTTCCCCGGAGAGATATTGTCAGATCATGGCACCCAACTAATATCAGATACCATGTCTCAAGTAATGTCTACTCTGCAGATAGATAGATCTTTAAGTAGTATCTACCATCCAATGTCTAATGGTATGGTCGAACGCCTTAATAGAACACTTAAAAACTTACTGGGGAAGATAACTGAGGATCATCCTCAAGACTGGGACAGAGTTTTACCTGCGGCCCTCTTCGCTTACAGAGAGGTACCCAATGAACATACAGGATTTTCTCCCTTTGAACTCGTCTTTGGCGCGCGTCCGCGTGGCCCTATGTCGTTGCTTCACGATCTCATTACATCTGACAATATTGACGATGACACAAAGTCATCCTATGAATATGTCATCGCGTTGAGACAAAAGATTATCGAAGCATGCAAATTAGCAACTTCTTCTTCTGAATTTGCGAAACAGAAGGCAAGGCAATTTGCCAATAAGAAGAGATGCTTACGACAACTTTGTCCTGGTGACAAAGCATTTGTATTACTACCTTGTAGGGAAAACAGATTACTTATTTCTTGGAAAGGTCCGTACGATATAATATCGAAAATTTCCGATGTCGACTATATTGTCGATATTGATGGGAAGCATAAAACCTTCCACATCAATATGCTTACTGAATTCCATGAACGTCCGGATTATTTGCAACCCATTTTCCAAGCAACGGACAATTCTCCAGCACAACATGGTCATTACTCATCACTGTCCGTGATACAGGATGAGGAAACAAGTTTTTCAGATGTAAATCTTCCTCTTCCAATGATCCCACTTCATTCCAGTGAATCATGGAAGAACGTTACTGTCTCTCCTGATTTGTCTCTAGGAGAACAGCGACAAGTTTCAACTATGTTGCAAACATTTCAGGATGTACTCACTGACATCCCTGGACAAACGCATGTCATTGAACATGACATTGTTCTTACTGACCATACTCCTATTAGGGTTAGACCTTATCCTATACCTATACATTTTCAAGCACAGGTCGAGAAAGAGTTGGATGAGATGATAGATTTGAAAATAATCGAACCATCCACCTCTGCATATTCTTCGCCGATGGTTATTGTGCGTAAAAAAGACAATAACATACGTCTTTGCGTTGACTATCGAAAATTGAATCAAGTAACGAAGTTCGATGCCGAACCTATGCCTTTACTGGAAGAGCTACTTACTCGACTCTCCAAATCTCATTTTTTCACTAAACTTGATTTGTCTAAAGGATATTGGCAAGTTCCTTTATCTGAACGCGCCAAACCTCTCACGGCTTTTTCAACACCTAGAGGTTTGTTCCAATGGAATTTTATGCCTTTCGGTCTTATGAACGCACCAGCTACATTCGTACGCATGATGCGCCGAATCCTATCTTATCGGTCAGATGTCATTGCATATCTAGACGACATCTGTCTTTTCAGCGATACTTGGGAAGATCACTATTCAGGGTTAGATGAATTGCTGTCTACTTTGCGTGAGCACAACCTGACAGCGAAACCCTCTAAAGCCTATATTGGTTTTAGCGAAATTTCTTTCCTAGGCCACCGAGTTGGTCATGGTTTCCTAAAGACAGAGGACCATAATACTAGTAAGATACTTAACATCTCAATCCCTAAGACTAAAAAACAGGTGAGAAGTCTGTTAGGTCTTATTCAATTTTATGGCAGATTCATTCAGAATCTATCCTCTATCATGGCACCTCTCTCAACACTTCTAAAGAAAGGTTCGCCTAATGTGGTCCACTGGTCTCAGGAATGCCAATGCTCTCTGGATAAGATTAAAACACTGTTTTCAACACCACCTATTTTAGTGCTACCTACTAAAGATAAGACATTCGTTCTTCGTAGTGACGCTTCATCCACTGGGATTGGAGCGGCACTAATGCAAGAGTACTCTGGAACTCTGCATCCTGTAATGTATATTTCCAGAAAACTTAATGCGGCAGAAAGGAATTATTCGGTTTTAGACCGTGAGCTATTAGCTATGGTTTGGTCGATCCTCAAACTACAGAGATTCCTTCTAGGCGCACATTTCATAGTAGAAACCGACCAAAAAGCTCTTACTGCTATACAGAGTAAGAATTTGAAGAGCTCGAGGTCTACTCGATATGCAATTGCTCTTCAACCTTTTCATTTCTCTGTGCGAGCTATTCGTGGATCAGATAATGTGATGGCAGACATTCTGTCAAGATGCCCACATGATTCCACATAACTATTAGGGCTTAGACTTCTTGATATGTCTAGTTCTATAATAGTTCCTTTTCTATATCATGATAGATACACATTTGTAATTTAATAATATAATGATTGTATCACTACATAGCGGTTTATTGATGTTTATTCACCGCTGTGCTTTGATGATTTTTTCTTCATAAATCATAAATTTAAGATATCTAATACGAAATGATGATATGAATTTTTTTAGGCATTGTGTAATTGCCAGAATTGTATTATACTTTGATGACACCTTCCTGGAAAAATATACTTGTAGAGAAATAATTTCTCTCAGTTTATGAGACACATTCTCACCAGTCGCTCCATAAGTCGACTTAGCCTCATATTAGGCGTTATAGGTATTCCTGATATTTTCATCTGCGCATTATTCATGCGTTGTGAGCCTATTGTACGTTGCTCCTAGATGTATTTCAAAAAAAGAAAAAAAAATGTTCCATTTTTTTTTCCCGGGAGGTGTGGTAAGACTGTTACGTGCAGTCTTTGATATCTTACAATATTATACATAGGTAATTTTTTAGTGCTTAAGGGAAAGTCATTATTGAGTTACTTCCCTTGAAAGTTGTGCCGTCTTTTCGATCAAACTCCGCGGATGAATCCATTTTACTGCGATTTATTCGTTGTTTGGGTAATAATAGATTGTTCTTGCTTCAGAATATCTATGGCCTGAATTTATGTGTATTGTTTGTCTGAGTAGGACGAGTCTGTCTTATATCTGTATATCTTTACATATCTAAGTCGAACTATATGTTCTGTTGTCTCTAGAGAGGTCAAAGGCTATTCGGCGGATGTGTCGCTAGAGAGTGGTGTGATTTGGCTTCGTCCCGATAGGGACTGTGTTTTCTATGTCGGCTTGTAGCCGGGGAAAAAGTGATCTCAGTATTTGTGGGGAAAGTGATAGTCGTCTAAACCTATCGTGTATGCTTTACCCCAGTGTTTATTCGTATTGCCAAGGAATGGCAGAGGCATATTTCTGATGCCAAGGTAATAATAGACACTCTTATGAACTCTCGATCGAAGCCACCATTTTCGATAGTTACGATTTGAATGTCTAAGAGAATATATTTGACTCGATGAAAACGACTTCGATTCCTAGCAGCACTATATCCTGTAGATTGCAGTCAATTGTTCATGATCAAATCTACAGAGCAATGAAATGTTTTATGAATGACTAACTTTAGGACAGATTCATTATCTGTATCCAAACGTGAGTGACAGCTCACGAGTGAAGCCATCTTGGAACCAAAACATGTAGTGACTTTCAAGAAGAGAAAAGGGATGCCCGTATTATCGCTTGATTAGTCCAGAGATCACTGCTACACATGAGAACCCATTGCTAGCGGTTCATATTATTATATGGAAAAATATGTGCTGAACATTATGTTGAAGAATCGTCGCTAGACGAGATTAGGTTTAGAAGCCATCTGAAATATTGTTTATAAGCTGACGTGCTCAGTCAGTGAAGTCAGATGATATATATATGTATGGGCGATACTGAGTGCTTGGCTACTGACAGTCCATTATACAATTATTCTACATGAGTGCCCATGTAACATTGCAAGACCATTTATCCACTGTACTATGATGTATTATGGCAACCTGTGATTTGTCACTATCTGTGCTGTCGAGTGTGTACGTCCAATTAAACTTTAGAAAAGGTACACAGTCGTTGGTGTCGATGACTTCCAGTCATACATGAGTGTGAGAAAAGAACATTTGTCAACAACACGAACCAACTGATGATGATGATGATGTCTGCTTCCATCCACTTATATCTATCTTTTGGTGGATATCATTAACGGGAATAAAAATCCAACTTTATCAATCCTTATCAACCTTATCAATATATATATATATATATATATATATATATATATATATATATATATATATATATATATATATATATATATAAAACACTATCAAATTAATATTTTGCTGAATCACCTTCATCTGGGGTTCATAAATTACGAGTCAAAACATATTTTCTCACAGAAGTGAGCGGAGAATACCAAATTTATAACAAACTTAGATGACTCAATGTAGCAAAATTTGCCTTCAATACGTTGTAGAATCGATTACCTCGATGCGACGGTGTCTCTAAAAATATCACACAATCACAGCTCGGCGAGAGAGGAGGGTCACAATGCCTACAATATGGCCTCCTTGTTGTTAGTGATCTGTGTTTTAGTTCCAACTTCTGAATGATGGTATAACGACCAGGATGGACGAATAGCAGAAAGACTGTTTTGATTTTGGAAGATTGCCTCTATATTCTCATATAGAAATTATAGCTGGAATGGTTTTGGAACAGAAGATATGGTAAGTTGAATGCATAAAATTGTCAGTTGAAAGGGTCACTACACACTTTCGAGCAATGTATGAGACTGTTAAATGGTCGGACGAATAAGAACGTTAGATGGAATGGTAGCTCTGGGCTGTCCGGTTCTAACGAGATCTAAAGGGACAGAATCGGATGGACAGAAGTCTAGAACGACGAAGGAAGAGGTGGAACAGTTTGTACAGAAGTCAAAATTTCATTCATCTTGCGAACAAATTAAGCAGACCTAACACGCCTGTGACGTCATGCTCTCTCAGCGGAACGCGTTGGCCAATAAAAAGAGGAGCGCAATTTGAACAAGGGACACTGAAAAAAGTTTTGAAACAGACTGGACGCAGAACAGATTCTGACACTACGCCTTTGCCATCTACAGATGTGTGCAGCCTGCCAAGCCATTAATGTCCAGTGTGGATTTCTGAAGTTTGAGGGTAAGCTGAATTATAAAAACTCTCATGTATATATTTAATTTATTACAGGATTATTTTGTGTTGAAAATCATTTGTATGTAGATGCTAGGAATTGCATCAGTTTCTTTAAATTTGTACCTGATGAGAAGGATCAAGCAAGTTCATGAAAAATATAAGGCCTGTGATTAATATTCGGAAGGATCAAGCTGTAAACTATTTAAGGATGTACAGGAGTGGATAAAACAAGATGATTGTTAATATGTATAAATAATGGAAATGTTAAAGCTAGTACTGTATTACCTCGACATCTGATGACTGACTGGTCTGACATCTGTGCTAGTCACATATACATCTAGCCAGATACTAGACAAGACCGATATGTTGTTTCAGGTTCCTTTTACAATTCGATCATACTGTCAACTATCAGAAACCTGTGTACGTTCATCAGTGATAATCCCACATAAGTGAAGGAACATAATGTGTGAACTACAGCTGATTCTTGGTGTGTTCATTAATTTTACTAGCCAAGACAATAGTATTCCAGATCCTGAATTGAAAAGGACAGTAGGCTTACTACTGATTGAAATACCAAATGACTTTGTTTTGTAACACTATTTCTCTAAAAGGGAAGAACATTCCTACAATTACTCTAGATAAGAGATAACATTAATTCTGTGAATATTGTGTAAATATTTTTATTACTCTTTTCCAAACAGCAGAAAAAGAAAACCAATATAAATTTTAAATGATTCATTGATTGTCCCTGAGGACTTATTAAATTTTTACCATTGTAGTTAAAGAACTTATTCATTTCATTTATCCCCTAGCATTAATTTATCGTAGGATAGTTGTGGGGAGGAGACACCTTAAATCCTGGTACTACTTCTTACATCTGGGCCAGCGATTTTCACAGTCTGACTATTCCTATGACAGCTATACAGCAGTGCTTACTTCTAAGACTGGGGTATTACTTTTAAGACCAGAACAGGGAAATACAAGCAAGCAAGTTGCTTCATAAAAGACAAGAATGGAAAACTGCTGAGCAATATACAAGAGCAAATGAAGAGGTGGACAGAATATTTTTAGGACCTTCTCAATAGACCAGCTACACAAAACCCCCCAGACATCCAGCCAGTAGAAGAAGAGCTACAAATTAACTGTGAAAGACCAACGAAGGCAGAAATAAAAAAAAGCCGTAAAGCTTCTAAGAGATGGGAAAGCGGCTGGACCAGATGGCATTCCAGCAGATTCCATCAAAGCAGATATCGACACATTGATGTTATATAAATTACTTGGTAAAGTCTTGGAAAGGGAAGAGATACCAGCAGAATGGAAGGAAGGATATATGGTTAAGTTGCCTAAGAAGGGAAATTTACAAGAGTGCACAAATTATAGAGGAATAATGTTACTATCAGTGCCAGGAAAAGTATTAAACAGGATTATCCTCGAGAGATTAAAAGAGTCCATAGACAAGAAACTGAACGATGAACAAGCAGGTTTTCGACAAAACAGATCCTGTACAGACCAGATAGCCACTTTGAGAATAATAGTTGAACAAAGTCTGGAATGAAAATAACCACTATACGTACATTGGATTTGTGGACTACGAAAAGGCATTTAACAGTGTAGACAGAGAATCACTTTGGAAATTGATGGGGCATTATGGACTTCCCCTGAAGATCATTAATTTAATAAAGAAAACATTTGAAGACATGACATGCAGAGTTCTTCACGAAGGACAGCTTACATAACCGGGATAAGAACGCGAGTGAGACAGGGATGCCTCTTGTCTCCATTTCTTGTCTTACTTGCAATAGACTGGGTTATGAGAACATCGACAACACACAACATAAATGGAATCCAGTGGACTCTGACTATACAGCTTGATGATCTGGATTTTGCTGATGACTTGGCTCTTCTGTCCCATAACCGTAATCAGATGCAGGACAAATTGAAAACATTCGATGAGAGGCCACAGCAATTGGGTCTGAAAATACACAGGGAAAAGACAAAAATAATGAGAATAAATGCAGGTAATGATAACAAGGTTGAACTTGAAGAAGCACCAATACAAGATGTAGAATCGTACACATATCTTGGCAGAAATATAGACAACGTTGGAGGGGCAGACTGTGATATCAAAATAAGAATACAAAAAGCAAGAAGAGCTTTCATTGCATTGGGAAATATATGGAGAACAAGAGAAATCGGATCCAACACAAAAAATAAGAACCTTCAACTCAAATGTCAAGTCAGTCCTATTGTATGGCTCTGAGACACGGAGAACAACAAAGACAACAACCAAAAAGCTACAGACTTTCATAAATGGGTGCTTGCGTAGAATAGAGGGATTAAAATGGTATGACAAGGTTACCAACGTGAAACTGATGACTAGAACCAGACAAGTGACAGTGGAACAAGAGATGAGAAGAAGACGATGGCGATGGATAGGACACTTACTTACTTAGTCGTTCCCCTTCTACCGTGAGGTGTAGAGGTTTGGAAGAGAGAGCGCCAGACTATCCTATCGGCTGTCTTCCGCCTGGCCTGGTTCCATTCTAGTCCTCGGTCCTTCAAAGATTGTCTAATGTTGTCCTCCAAGCGGACTCTGGGTCGTCCTGGGGGTCTGGATCCTTGGCTCTTTGTTTCCCATGCTTGTCGTGGTAGCCGATCTTCTCCCATTCTGCAGACATGGCCAAACCATCTTAGTTGGTGGATAGGACACACATTGAGGAAACCTGTTGACAGCATTACAAGGCAGTCCTTGTTCTGGAACCCGCAGGGCAATAGAGGCAGAGGTAGACCAAGAAGCTCATGGAGAAGAGAGCTGGAAACAGAGGTGAAAATGATGAGGAAAACGTGGAAATAACTTGAGATGATGGCACGTGACAGGAGGACTTGGCATGTGTTTGTTGAAGGCCTATGCTCCTTGGGGAGCGGAGGGTTATGAATAAAATTAATAGCACCAGTGTTAATAGTAGGAAAGTTGGACTACTTTATAACAATATTAGTGTGATAATGTTAGAAAGTCTGAGTTGTTTTTGTCTTCTTTAAAACATCAACAATTAATAACATACTACAAATACTACCACTGCTATTACCAATAGAACTGACGTACTTGCTGCATTACTGCAACTACTACTTCTGGTACGACAGTTGCCGCTGCTACTAATGTTACTACTACTACCGCGATTACTGATGTTACTACATTACTGCAGCGTCTACTTCTGCAGCGATAGTTGCCGCTGCTACTGATGTTACAACTATTAATACAGCAACAACAATTACTACCGAAGCTGCTGCTACTACTGTTACTGCTGCTGTTACTACTGTTACTGCTAATACTACTACTACTACCGTTACTACTACTATTATAACTACTACAGCTACATCTACTCCTACAACTGCTACTATTAAAACTACTACTGATACTGTTACATTTACTGCTACCACCACTACTACTACGATT
>JAMPIV010001640.1:0-80000 GCA_024509875.1 Oreohelix idahoensis
GCTGGAAAATGAATCTGTAGTTGTGTCTCTTTTCTTAATAACAGTTTCTATGGGAGGGCACGGTCTCTGATACCGGGGTGAGGATGGTGTGGTCTATTTGACTATGCCGCTGATAATAAAATTCTTACGCGTGCTGGTACACTTTATCCGTGAGGTATGGTTTAAGTCCAGTGAGAAAACTAAGTCACATAACTGTTCAGGAAATTATGAATTATCTCTCTGTGTCAGTAAACTAACAAAGCTCGGGCCAGTGTTCTTCTTCCCGTTACGACTTAAGTTGTTTGATGGTGCGTTAAATTTGTCTGTGGGTGTGCTTTCTTTGCTATAAGTTAGATAGCGGAATTCCAAACATAGAATCGCCTCAAAGATTAAAAATTTACACAGTCTCAACCAGTTCTGCGTCAGGGGAACTCTACACACTGTTTATGCTTTGCTTTGCTTAGATTGATTTCTTTCTTGCTTTCTAAATGCTGGGATCCCACAGATTACGAACACTCTGTATGAAAGAAAAAAAAGACATGTAATATACCGAAAACAAATAACCTTCTGAAGCGCGATGAATTTCCCGTTAAGCCTATTATATATATGCTCGCGTATTTAATTATGTATTTAATAAACACTGCGCGAGTTCTAGTGGTTAAAAACACACATCTATAAAACTAAGACTTAACTGAATTTATTAATTATAAATTCCTTCGCGACTTTAAAAGTTAATTTAAGCATCTATTATCTTTTAAAATAATATAATAGATAGATCATTATATTTAAAACTGGAACTCTTGAGATGGTTTAATTAAATAGATTTAAATTAACACAGAATCCCTTTAAATAGAATGACTGAGCTAGACCACTGATCACTTTACACAATATATATTACCGCTTTGCACAGAAATAGAAATCACTGCAAATATATATAAAATCCAGGGGAAAATCTATAACAAGATTTCAATAAAGCTAGTGCTTCTGTAAAGATCTGGCCAGCGAGTGATAACGTGTCTAGTTCTACATGGTCTATTTAGCTAAAATGAAATGTAAGTTGAGTGGGACATGATAAACTTGACAACTTATTTGATCTCACGAACTTTTGGGGATCTGACCGCCAAATCAAGAGAAAAAGCCGCCCCCTGGTCTTCGTATCCGCTCGCTGCTGCCCGTTTCGCTTTCCCCCGTTCGCTCGGTTCCTCGATTGACACCGAGACGCGAAGTTAGCGGCAAGCAACTGCGTCTCGTATCAGGGAAAACTACTGTCTTTGATAGCGCCGATAGTCTCCCCTAAGGTCCCTCGGTCTGTCTCTTGATCTCGTCGCTGTATCCTACATGAGTCCCGGTGGAATGCGTTCTGGCAAACGAAAAGTTACAACAAATGTTCAGGGGTTCTAATGTTATGAAAAGCTAAAGGTCCCTTTAAATCATCCATCATATCAGGGAAAATTCACTAGTCAAACTAGACGTACGTCACAAACTATATCAGACGAAAGATTCTGAAAAAACGCAATCATGTTCCAAAACCAAGCCGAGAAGTGTTAGCCTCATCTCAACTAGTCAAAAACAACAGTGTGCAAATTACTGTGCCCATTGTAACCGGTGCTAACGTTCAGCACAACCAGGTCAGAAGAAAAATCAAGGCGAAACATATACCTGCCTCAAAACCAACAGATGTTCCAGCCATACAAACCCCTACCACAGTGAAACCATCACCGCAATCAAAAGATGTTAAGCCATCACCGCATTCGTCAATGTCCTCAGTGTCCCAACAATCAGCAAATGCAGTGTCGTCGCCTATCACACCCGTCACCACTGCTACTCAGTATGATGCTCGCCTAAGCAGTCGGGACATTGCAAGGTTAGAGATGGCAGAGAAACTGAAGGAACTTAATTTTTAACAATGTACTAACTCTCCCCATGTACTCTATTTTCAGTCTTGGACAGTTCAAATGACTTGCTTACAGACTAAGATGTCAAAGCCTCACTGAGAAAGTTATTTTTTTCCAGCCTTAGAATAATGATGCCCAGAAAGAAATCAAGACCAGCCCACGGAGGATTCTAGTTAGACATTTTATTTGGATTATTGAAATAAAGATGACACAGATGATACAATGTTCTTTGTTTACAGACACCCTTATTAGTCAGACAGTTTTTGATATTCAGAATGTTACACAACTTTACCTATAACACATGTGTCATACTATTCTGTTGTAACATTGATCTCTACTTTTGAAACGAATCATATTCCATGTTTCATTCACCAGACTTCTTGTCCTTGCAGATCCAGAGTCCTGTATTTTCATGCAGACACTGTACACCAGTAGTTTTGTTTTCTTACCCCATACTAATATTTCTTTGATCTATATTATGCTAAACTCCTTTATATCTATCACCTTGATCAATCATACTGTTCATACTATGACATCTCTCAACAGCACATAATTCATACCCAAAACTAGTATTGTAGGTTATGCTATTTTTCTCCACAGGATTATTTCAAATGTACATTATTATTTTAGACCCAGATGTATATTAGTACTGTCAAAAATTTTTACTGCCTATCACAAATACCCCAATGACATTTGCGCATGCTGAATTTCTGCAAATGAAGAATCCCTTGAGAGCATTAGTATATGCTAACCCCAGATTGAACAAATTGCACCTATTTGTTGATGATGCCTTTGCCCATGTTAAAGAAATAGCATTTGCACATGCTGACCTAGCAAATGAAATACCCCATTACCGCATGATAACCACTAATGACACATGAGATGAAGAAGCAACAGGTTATGTATGATGAAGATGACATTTTATATTAAGGTGAAACTTTATGTTGTCACAGCTGAGATTTTGTTGAAATGTTGATGCACAAAATCCCCCACATTAACATTGGAGGAGGAATAATCTTAGTCTTTCGTGGTTACGAGATAAGACAAGGATATAATAGAATATTTGATGAATACCATGGAACAAATCAGAGCAGATGATTGTTGCACATATGAGGACCATATTTGAAGTCATTATTGAAAGATTATCAGTAGACAAGAGACATAAATGAATTATGATAATCCCATGGAACCACAGGTACTAAGGACACAAAATGGAGATTAAATAATGGAGAAAAAAAATAATGACTGAATAATTGCTACACCCAGAGGTAAAGGAAATAGAGATACATCCGCATTTTTGGAGAAATCTTTTTTTTTTTATTTTTGCTCATTGCCTTTGTAATATGAACATTGTTGTATAACAAATGACTATTCCTTATCACGAATTACAGAATGTTGTAAGATAGTTAGAATAAATTGACAATGTACTATACTCATAACATACCCAGAATTACAGGAGAGAAAATAAATAAATGGTTGATGAAATTGGACATACTGAGATTTGCTCACCCCGAGGATATTGGATAAGAAAATAACGTTATCCCAAGGACAGACATGTCACAGATATAGTACATGGACAATTAATAAGGATATATTTCCAGTACAGAATAAGAGGAATAGGAAGGATCCACATTTTAAAATATTGGAGCACCATGAGCGATGAATTGGACTTATAAAGGAAATGGAAATGGTACACTGTATGCAAGGATAACCAGAAATAATATGGTTAAATAGTAGTCAGAGTGCAAGGAACTTTGTCTTATAAGAATATTGTAGATTCCTCACGATCAATTGAATATTTTTCTTCCTTTCTATGTCACATTTTTTGAGTGATGACCCCAAAATTTTTTTTCATCTCATATTGTCAAAAGTTCTTACATCTCAGTTAAATGTTTCCATAAATAATTGTTTGATGTGTTTTGCATAAATGTATTGCTAGATAAGGTACATAGGGAGTTACTAAGGATGAATTCTCAAGATAACAGGAGGACTAGAATAGATACAATGATATTGGTACACCATAAATGATACATTGGTGTTATGAAAAAAAAAAGGAGACAAATATAAATTGTATACAAGGATGCCTCGAGAGTGACAACATGGATACATATTGTCAAAAGTATAAGCAGTTGTCTTAAAAGAGAAAATAAAGTAATACGGAACCCAATGTAGAAAATTCATGATGATTTGGAAACTATATTTTTCTTTTCCCTTATATTTCATAAAATGATAGTAACACATTCGTCTGTTGGTTGCTGAATAATTTGATGTTTGAAAATTGATGTATGGTAAGTCAAAGAAGATCGTTGAAGAATAAATATATATATAAAATAATATTTCTAGGGAAGAGTTCACAAAAAAAAAAAAAAAAAAAAAAAAAATACTGTATTGACAGAAAAGAAGGAATGATTAGAAATAACTGACTAATGGACAGGATCACCACCAGACGTACGGATATTAGAGACAAACATCACACATTTTGAAGAAAAAAAAATGTAATATAGAACATTTTCTACAGTGACGGACTTAGAACGAGTTTATACACTTACCATTTGGAAAATGTCTATAACAAGGAAACATACAAATAAATAAATAAGGATAAGCCATCATCATCATCATCAGTTGCCATCTCCACAACGGAGGTTGGCTGTAATGGATCTCCAACGTCTTCTGTCTCTTGTCTTGGTGGTACACTCTGATAGACTCTTTCCCGTCCATCTCTTGATGTTATCTTCCCACTTATAGCGCTGTCTTCCCCTTGCACGTTTACCTTCAACTCTCCCTTCTGTTATGGTCTTCTGCAAGGTGTTATGCCTTTTTATGTGGCCAAAGTATTTTAGCTGCCGAACTTTGACCTCTCTCATTAGTTCTCTTTTCATACCTAGATTTTCTAGGACCTCCTTATTTGTTTTTATCTCTTTCCATGAGATACGCCCCATTCTTCTATATATCCACATTTCAAGAGCCTCAATTCTTTCTTCCAAATGCTTATTCATCGTCCATGTTTCTGCACCATACAGAAATGCAGAATATATATAACACTTTATGATTCTCAGTTTTAATTTATGAGATAACTGTTTGGATGTCAGTATATGTTTCATGTTGTTGAATGTAGCTTTGGCCATTCCTATTCTCTTCTTGATTTCTGTTTCACATCTGCCATCTTCTGTTATTATATGACCAAGATATACGTAGCTCTTGACTTGTTCCAGGATTTTCCCATTTACGCTTATCTTTAATGTGGGTTTATCGTCTGTTTTGCTAATTATCATAGTTTTAGTTTTCTCAATATTAATGTCGAGTCCATATTCATGACTTATACTGTTCACTTGCTTCACTAGTTCTTGTAACTCCTGTTCGCTTTCAGCTAACAACACGGTATCATCTGCATATCTAAGGTTGTTTATTGATCTTCCACTGATGTTCAGTCCTGGTATTTCCTGTATCTGTTTGAAAATTTTTTCGGTGTATAAATTAAATAGGCAGGGGGACAGCACACAACCTTGTCTGACACCTCTTTTTATGTCTATGTATGGTGAATAATTCCTTCCCGATCTTACTGTGGCAGTTTGCTCCCAATAAAGGTTACAGAGTATTCTTATATCTTTTCCATCAATACCTATGTCTTTGAGGCATTCAATTATTTTCTCATGATGGATTCTGTCAAAAGCCTTCTTATAGTCAATGAAGCACATATACATACTTTTTTGGACCTCTGTATATTTTTCTGCTAATCTTCTTAGGCAAAATATTGCCTCTCTTGTTCCACTGTTCCGTCTAAAACCAAACTGTTCTTCTTGGATTTCGCTGTCTACTTTACTTTTTATTCTTTCCTGTATGATTTTGAGCAGTATCTTAATTGCATGACTCATCAGGCTGATTGTTCTGAAGTCTGAACATTCTGTTGCATTTGGGTTTTTGGGCAATGTTATAAAAACTGATGTCTTCATGTCGTGTGGTAAATATCCTGTATTGTATATATCATTGCATATTTCTGTGATTGTATCTATACCAAAGCTCTCCAGAGCTTCTATCATTTCAATGTTTATGTTATCCATGCCTGCTGATCTTCCTTTTTGTATCATATGAATGGCATTCTCTACTTCTGATCTGAGAATGTGTGGGCCTTCATTAGAATCTGGTGATGGTTTTTTACCTCTGTTGTCCTCGAATAGTTCTTTTACGTATTCTGCCCATCTGTTTGATATGTCTTTCTCATCAAGTAATATTACACCATTTTTGTTCTTGATACAGCTTCCTCCTTGTGCAAACCGCGACCGATTTGATAATTTCTTTATTTCTTCATGCATATCTCTTGTCATGTGCTTCGCTTCCAAGTCTTCTATTTCCTTACATTTTGTTTCTATCCACCGTTCTTTTGCTTCTCTACACATAGTACGTATGTCATTGTCTATTGTTTTATATTCTGGAGTATTTTTTGCTTTCTTTCTTTCTGCCATTTTATTCAAGATGTCATCTGTCATCCAAATTTGATTTTTCTTAGACTCCTTTTTAGGTAAATTTGCATTTGCTGATTGTATGCTTGTTTTTAAGCATTCCCATTTTGCGGTTGCTTTTTCTTCTGGGTTTTCTCTTCTATACTGCTCCATGCTTTCTGTCAATAACTGTTGGTATTTATTTTTGACTTCGATTAAATATTTCTGTTTTATATCTGGTTGTTTCAGCGCTGATATTTCTATCTGGGGTTCCTCCTGTCTTCTGTTTCCTGCTCTTTTCAGCTTTATATTTACTTTGATGACAACTGGATTGTGATCTGAATTTATGTCGGCGCCAGGATGTGTCTTTGCACTTGTGACACTGTTCTTAAATCTATGTTTTATCATGATATAGTCGATTTGATTACGTGTTACATCTCCTGGGCTTTTCCATGTGTATAATTTCCTTGGGTGATGTTCAAAAAAGGTGTTACATATGACCAGCTGGTTTTCTTCACAGAACTGGATAAGTCTGTCTCCTCTATCATTTCTTGTCCCTAATCCATACTGTCCTACTATTTTCTTGTATTTTCCTTTTCCTACTTTTGCATTCATATCACCCATTACTATCAACACATCTGTAGATTTGACTGGTTTAAGTGTGTGTTGTAGCTCTTCATAGTATTCTTCTATTTCTTCCTCGCTGTAATCTTTAGTTGGTGCATAAGTTTGTAAGATTGATATGTCGAATGGCTTTGCTCTCATCTTTAGTAACATCATTCTGTCATTGTGTGTCCAGTATCCACATACGTATTTTTCTAACTCCTTCTTTATCAGCATTCCTACCCCTCTTTCGTGTTTTTCTCCTCCTGAGTGTATAAGCGTGTACTGGTCTCTTGTTATGTAGCCTGTATCCAAAAGTCTTGCCTCTGCAACTCCCAGTATATCGAGTTTCATGTCGGTTGCCTCTAATATAAGATTGTCACCCTTTCCTTCTCCGTTTAAAGTTCTAACATTCCATGTTCCTATTTTTAGGCTTCTCCTACTAGTTTTTAGGTGGTCTTTCTCAGAATGCTCCCTTTCAACAGAATTTAAGGAACACTCGTCATTATGTACTTCCTTACTTATTAGAGGAGTTGCCTCTTCCCTGTTAATTTGTACAGTAGATTCTTCCCCAGGGGACAGAGAGTTCTCTATATATCGGTTCTTATCTTGTTGTTGTGATTCCATTACTTTCTGTAGGAAGTACGTGGTAATGCCCCAATCTCTTCCACGGTGGCTAGCCATTGTCTTTTTCTATGTCCGACATGCCTCTAGTGCGCCACACACTTTGCTGTTTCGCTTTGCGAGCCGTTGATCTTCTCAGATTCCTCCGCCTCACTCACCGTCTCAGTCTTTGTGTACTAGGGATGGACATTCCCTTGAGTAAGATTGCTCCTACTCCACCCATGTAGTTTAGCCAGTCAGCCAAGACTGTTGCCCGGGATGTGGCCACCGCCGTACACAAGCGGTATTCTAGGAGCCATACATGAGCTAGACAAAGAGAGGAGAACCAAATAGGATCCTGACTATCCTAAAAAGGACATGGCTGTCTCTCACCGTGAGGTACTATCCCTCTCTCTTTATCCTACATCCATGATAAGCCATGAGGTTTTAATGCTTTTATTGTGAAAAATGATTACTTATAAAAATGATGCTGGTTGTATTATCGTATGATAAATATGCATATTATGTTTAGAGATGTTTTCTACATGTAATAATGAGCAAGTGGCTCATTCACTAGAAAAAAAAAAAAAAAAAAATATTTTTTTAGTACTTGCAGGCTTTTAATATGGAGCAAATAACAGTACAGAAAAGAGATAACACCCCCACCACATCCAAGAGAATGTAATCAACTATATTTTTGAATGAAATGTAATAGATTATGATAATCCAGCCAAGTTCTGCAAATAAGATAGTTTATTGTTCATTCCCCAGTGTTGCCACTCGTCACATTTTTTTAGTGATGACCTTATGAGTGTTTTGCAGATTTTGTTAGGCAGTGTTGCCAATTTGTAAATTTGGTGAAAAATATTATGATGTGATGAATAAGTTACACTTTTTGAAGTTGATGTCCACTACTAGTTTTTTTTACATAGCAGACGACCTCATATAGACATAGGACCCCAGTATAAGAATTAAATTAAATTTTTTGAAAATTTTTTTGAACTTAGAAATTTTTGGGGATGGATTTTTGTTATTGATAGTACTCAAATGTCTCCCTACGGGATACATTTGCAGGGCCCCGGGATCTGTATGTAACCGCGTATACCGTAAGTTTTCAGATACAGGCTATATTAACATATAAAATAAATTTTTATAGAAACAGAAGATTAAAAAAGTCTTGGCGCAGATGTTTAATTAAACCAGGTTAGCTTCGAAAAGCCACGCATTATTTTAGGCTAAGCTTCGCTTCGTAACGCCAAGCATTAATTAGGGTAGCTTCGCTTACGCCAAGCATTGGTCACGTGATTTTCCCACCAATGGTTAGGCTGAGTCTTTCTTTCCCCGGAATGAACAAGAGACGAAGCCATTTTTTTAGTCAGTAATGAATTTAGAGCGGTGGAGACAAGACGTAATTCTCTTTGCTCAGTGATATTCTATAGAGGAGATTGACTTCGCACAATTAATGCAACTGTGTAACTTCGAAATGTGGAATGTGATGATTTGTGAATTCACGAGAAACGTAAGTAGTGCTAAGAATTGCATGCAATAACTGTTAGAGCCCACAGTCATAACTGAAACGGAGCTACGCTCGAAAACTGGGTAAAGAATTGTAAACCCAGGCATATATCTGAACCTTTTACCAAGAATGAAGGTCCTTAAGCTGAGAGAAAGTCAAACTAAGGAATACTAATGAATAAGAGAAAGTTTGGCTCTTCACTGAAATGAAGAGATAAGAAAAACGTGAAATCTAGACCACATTAACAAATAAACGAAGGAACACTGGAAGGATAGAGGAGCCACGCCATGTTTTAGCAACTTGAAAAGATTACGAGATGCAATAAGGAATATTGCATCATTAAAATAATGCATTGACTTTTTATGCTTGTTTATTAAATGTCAACATGCTATTATGCAAATTTGGTGTGGTTACCATTTGACTTAACCCAGTTCTTGTTGGAAATTGAATAAACATTTGTTTCATTGAACACAAATGCTGTTGACGAATCATATGTTTGCAGTTAGCCATCATACAAGTTATTAAAGGATCATGCCAAAGCTAATCGTTGCAGGTGCAACACAAATAATAACCATATGCTCTAAAATAAAACATCATAGAGGATTGTCCCCGAACCTGGTAAATTCCTGTAAGTCTGTAGAGAGAAATCATCACCTCTAGCAGGCTAGCTAGTAATCAAAATCTAATACTCTCGATTCAAAACAGCAATCCCCACTACCCTACCCGGCCACAGTCAGCTGTGTACTTCTGATAAGCAGGTTACCATCAACCCTGCAGTAATGCTTATTGTAGACATAAATTCCGCCAATCTGCGGTTCCCACAATATATCTTCGTCACTGGATTTCTGGACAATATAAAGACTAATAGTCTTGGATGGCTACCTCGAGCACAAAATATAAGTTCTGAAATGGAGGATCGGTGAGCTGCAGTTCACAGACTAGGCAATCTTCTAACATGTTCTGCCACCGAAAGCATAGTAATGGAAAAAGTCGGTATTACCTGTAACCGTATCCACAGAACACAAAAAGGAACTCTGCTGTCATTCCAAAGCACAGAGATTCACTGGGGAAAACTGCCATCGCAGCCACTTCGAAGATTTTCCCGAAAAAACACAATGGACCCTTGGTCCCTTCAGAAAACCCAGGACACTTCCCGGCTTGCCGGAAGTCTAACTCAACTCCCGCTTAAAAAACCCTGCCTATGGGCATACGCCAGAACTGTCTACCTTTGACCCTAAAGGTCAAACACAATGAATAAATAAACAAGGGAAGACAACCCCTAATCAACCTGACATCGCAGGTAAAGACACAATTATTCTTATGATAAAAACATAAGCAAATAACTTGACAGATGACTCCGTCAAAAATGACAGCAACATATCACCACAACCCCCCTGTAAAAAAAAATGAAATTTTTTTTTTAAATATGTCCATGAGCAAGATTGCACAAGTATCACTTATGTGCTCATGAAAAAATGAACCTAATATCAGGTACAATAGACGCATAAACAAAGCGTCTGAAGAGGATACAAATCATCTCCCAACATAGGAGAAAATATTTCCTTTAAGCCAAACAAACTAAGGGGGTACCATTAAAGAAACCTAAGTTGCTGGCAATACCAATCATATATCAAACATTACTAAATACTATAATTATAGCAATATACAAATGTCATGAATTACAATGCTATATTAGCAACATTTCACTGATGGATGGACAAAATGAAATTTGTTAAATTATCTAAACATCATCCAAATACATTTGTATTACAACATATTAGGATATTAAGGACAGACCTAAGTCCGAAAGTGTATCAGGAAAAACTAGGACACAAGATTTAACTGGAATCATGTGGGCATCTGGACAATATGTCCGCCATCACATTATCCGAACCACGGATAGCTCGCACCGTGAAATGGAAAGGCTGAAGAGCAATAGCATAACGAGTAGATCTCGAGCTCTTCAAATCCTTACTTTGCATAGCCGTAAGAGCTTTTTGGTCGGTTTCCATAAAGAAATGCGCGCCCAGAAGGAACCTTTGTAGCTTAAGAATGGACCAAACCATAGCCAACAATTCACGGTCTAAAACCGAGTAATTCCTTTCTGTCGCATTTAGCTTCCTAGAAATATACATTACAGGATGCAGAGTTCCTGAATATTCCTGCATTAGTGCCGCTCCAATCCCAGTGGAAGAGGCATCACTACGAAGAACAAAAGTCTTATCAATCGTTGGTAGTCTTAAGATAGGATGAGATGAGAACAAATTCTTAACCTGATCCAATGAAGATTGGCATTCCTGGGACCAACGCACCATATTAGGAGAACCTTTTTTCAATAACGATGAAAGTGGTGCCATAATGGAGGACAGATTCTCAATGAATCTTCCATAGAATTGTATCAATCCCAAGAGACTACGCACTTGCTTTTTTGTCTTCGGAACCGAGATATTTAATATCTTCGAAATGTTTTGGTCCTCTGTCTTCTACAGACCATGACCAACTCGATGACCTAGGAAGGAAATTTCACTAAACCCAACAAAAGCTTTAGAGGGTTTTGCAGTCAAACTATGCTCACGTAGAGTAGATAGCAATTCCTTTAGACCCAAATAGTGTTCTTCCCAAGTATCGCTGAAAAGACAGATGTCGTCTAAATATGCGATGACATCTGCACGATCTGATAGAATTCGTCGCATCATGCGCACGAAAGTCGCTGGGGCGTTCATAAGCCCGAAAGGCATAAAATTCCATTGAAACAGACCCCTAGGTGTCGAAAAAGCAGTGAGAGGTTGGCGTGTTCCGTCAGTGGGACTTGCCAATACCCTTTCGACAAGTCTAGTTTAGTAAAGAATTTAGCTTTAGAAAGTCTAATAAGTAGATCATCTAATAATGGCATAGGTTCAGCATCGAACTTCGTAACTTGATTTAATTTGCGATAGTCAACGCAAAGACGTATGTTATTGTCTTTCTTTCGAACAATAACTATCGACGAAGAATAAGCTGAAATGGATGGTTCAATTATTTGCAGTTGAATCATTTCATCCAATTCTTTCTCGACTTGTGCTTGAAAATGAATAGGTATTGGGTATGGTCTTACTCTGATCGGATTACGATCAGTAAGTATGATGTCATGTTCTATGACATCTGTGTGTCCAGGAATGTCGGTAAGGACATCCTGAATTGATTGTAGCGTAGAGGATACTTGACGTTGCTCCTCAAAAGACAAGTTCGAAGAGATTGTAACGTCCCTCCACGATTCCGTTGAATTCAGTGGAATCGCAGGAAGAGGTAAGTTAACGTCAGAAAAAATAGTTTCCTCATCCTGTATAACGGACAGGGATGAGATGTGACCATGTTGGACTGGAGAGTCGTCCATCGCCTGGAAAATAGGCTGCAAATAGTCTGGACGTTCAATAAACTCTGTTAGCATATTTATATGGAAGGTTTTATGCCTTCCATCCACATCGACAATATAGTCGACATCGGAAATTTTGGAGACTATAGTGTATGGACCTTTCCATGAAATGAGAAGTCTATTCTCTCTTGAGGGAAGTAAGACATATGCTTTGTCCCCAGGACAAAGTTGACGTAGGCGTCTTTTCTTGTTAGCAAATCGCCTAGCTTTTTCTTTCGCAAATTCGGAAGATGAAGTTGCTAACCTGCACGATTCGATAATCTTTTCTCTAAGAGCAATGACATATTCATATGACGATTGTGTATCATCGTCAATATTATCAGAAGTTATCAAATCGTGTAACAAGGACATCGGACCGCGCAGTTGCGCACCAAAGACAAGTTCGAAAGGAGAAAACCCTGTATGCTCGTTGGGAACTTCTCTATAGGCAAAGAGAACTGCAGGTAAAACCCTGTCCCAATCTTCAGGATGATCCTCCGTTATCTTGCCAAGTAAGTTCTTTAGTGTCCTGTTAAGACGTTCTACCAATCCATTGGACATTGGATGATAAATACTACTGAGACACCTTTTAATGTCTAGCGTAGCCATTACCTGAGACATAACGTCCGAAATTAACTGAGTGCCGTGGTCCGACAGTATTTCTCCGGGGAATCCCAGACGAGAAAATATGAGCCAAAGAGCATCAGCGATATCGACAGTTGATATGCTCTTCAGAGGAATAGCCTCTGGCCAACGCGTGCACATGTCCACGCAAGTGAGGATAAATTGGTGTCCTCTGGCTGACTTAATCTTGAACGGACCAATGATGTCTATAGCCATTTTCTGAAACGGCCGAATCGGAATATCTGCAGCCTGAATAGGAGCAGCATGTCTCGGACCTCTAGACTTGACCTCTTGACAAATTTTGCAAGATCGGCAATAAATTCGGATGTCTTTATTCACGAATGGCCAAAAGAAGGACGCAAGGACTCTAGTTTTAGTTCTGGAAAACCCCATGTGTCCAGCACACTGTGAATCGTGTGCATGCTGAAGAATTAAGGCTCTCATACACTTAGGCACAAGAATTTGCGAGTGCATAGACTTGTCCGAGTGTTGTACCATCCGTACCAATATACCATTCTTCATAGTAATATACGATTTGTGATTAGTATTTTGATTGGGATCCCCTTTCTTTGCAAGAAGGAAGAATTTCTTCAAAGAAGGATCCTCTTCTTGACGTTTAACAAACGAGTCATGGGAAATCACCAAGTGCTCGTCTTGGCTATCAACTTCATTACTATTATCCGATGAAGTTGGGGGATTAAGAGCTTGAGCTCTTGTCACCACTGCATTGACCGTGTGAATGTTTTTTTCCTCCCAACTAGAAATTTGTTGCGGGGTGCATTCCTTAACCCCATGAATACGACCGATTATAAGATCTGCAATAGGATTAGGAAGAAGACATGCATGGACATCTCCTGTGAAGAAGGGAGTGTCAATCCTAATAATAGCAGTAGGATAACTTTCCATAGTACCACCAAATGTAACACATTTGATTGTTTTTCCAGTGGCACAGCAAGGATCTATCAGAGACTCCCTAACCCCGACGGTAGTACATCCCGAATCGAAAAGTACTGAGACTAGCCTATCATTTATTAGACCTTTATGTAAGATGAGAGATCCTCTCCCATCATGCGCAACTGTAGCAGGTAGAGCAGGAAGAGGGTGACCACAACTTAGAGTAGATACAGTCGATGAGTCGAACAATGTTAAGCATTTGGGGCATTCAGTTGCTCTCCCAAAATCGAAAGCACAACCAGTGATAGCCCTAGAGTTACCACTATCATTTACTGTATTACAGGCTCCATCAAACTCTTGTTGTGCAGAGTTTGCCTGTTGGAAAGGTCTTTTTTTGTTAAATCTAGGTCTGCCTCGATTATCATTTCCCCTGTAATTATTTCGACTATCATTTCCCCTGTAATTGTTATCATATTGCCTATTGTAATCATCATTCCGGTTTGAATCCCGGTTTCTAAATTCACCATCGTCATAATCTTGACGTCGAGAATGGTTATCTCGAAAGCTCGAATAGTTATTATTACGATAACCCTTGCGAAAGTGTCTAAGATTATTACCATTAAAATTACGAGAACTACCATCTTGTCTCCAATTCATAGACGAAGAACCATCATGTGTTGGATTACTCCGCTTCTGAGTGTAATTCTGATTACTTCCCCTATTCCAGTTTTGTTGAGCACCCTGAAATTTTTTTTTTGAAATTAGGGCCATATGGTGTTGCCGAAGCAGCTGGCAACCCTTCTTTCACTTTAGAAGTGCTAACTGTAGCATGGGGATGCGCGGTGGCATACTGACAACAGTATTCCTCCATATCTTTTAAGTTTTTAGGCTTACGCTCATGAAGGAATGCAAGAAAAGAATCATTAACAGATGACAAAACCTTATCTCGCAATAATAAGTCCATTAGACCTTCATATGTTTTCTCAGTCTGAGACAACTCAACCCATCGTGTAAATGTACGACGTATTTTTGTAACAAAATCAGAGAAATCTACTCCATTTTCTGGCAACATTGTCCTAAAACGAAGACGATAGTCTTCTTCTTTTAGTTGGTATTTTTTTAGCAATGCTGCTCTGACAACATCATAATTAGTCCTGTCATGTTCGTCTATTGTCATAAGAGTAGTCACTGTGTCACCTGCAAAAAATTCCATCAGTTGTTCAACATATTTTTCCTTTTTTAATGTTATGCGTATCGCATAAAAATTGGAATCTATCTAGATAATCTGCTACGTCATCCTTTGTCGTACTCGAAGTTGTTTGATGAGCACCTGGACTCGTCAATTTCAATTTCTCTAACTCCAAAGTTGCGAGTCTTTCATCAAGTTCCATTTTCTGTTTTCTTTCCTCACGTTCCATTTTTCTAATTTCAGCCTCAGCAGCAGCTTGAAGTTTTTTCTCCTCCGCAGCAGCTTGAGCTTTCCTCTCCTCTGCAGCAGCTTGAGCTTGAAGTTTTTTGTCTTCCATTTCCATCTGGAATTTTCTTTCATCAGCTTGAGCTTTTCTCTCCTCAGCAGCAGCTTGAGCTTTTCTCTCCTCAGCAGCAGCTTGAGCTTTTCTCTCCTCAGCAGCAGCTTCTCTTTGATACCTTTTCTCTTCAAGTTCTAATCTTCTATTCTCAGCATCTAGCTTCTTTAGTTCAGCTTCTGCTCTCCTTTGTTCAGCTTCTGCTTTCAATTTAATTTCCTCTTTTTGTTTCTTTTCTTCTGACTTCAATGCAATGGCGAATTGAGCAGATGAATATTCTTCCAATTCTTTACCAGACTTACCAAGGGTTAACCCTTGCTGGATGAAGAAATCCAATGTAGACATTCTGTCTAATGAGATCAGAAACCTGAAAAAATTAACTAAATTACCTTTATATCCCAATCACTGTGGGCACAAGTCTTTTTTCTCAAAAGAACTTGCATATATATTTTACCTTGTCTCAATCTTTGTGGACAACAAGTATTTTGGCAAAGAACTTGTATAAATATCTCATATAATAATATTTTATTAACAATCTCTATATGAAGAGTATACCTTATCAATAATAATAATACATGACCAAGTGTATGTATGTAGACTGTGTATGACAATAATGTAGTACAATCATAAATACAAAGACAAAAATACAGAACAATGACCGAAAACGTTCGCGGAAGTCAAATAAACAATACAGCAAAAAGTAAAGAAAATGTTTCACAAATGTGTAATGATGACCGCGAAAAATAAACAAGACAAATGGCAACACTGTTATAAACGAAAAGGTGTAACGAAATAAACGGAAGGAATGAGAGAAGAACAGATACAAACAAAACTAATCGAAAATCAAAGAACGGAAAAATAACGAAAACAACACTAACTTATGTCGTCACAGCTAAAAAAAAAAAAATAGCAACAAAAGTCGCTAGCAAATTTCAATTAAGAAAATTGCAATCCCTACAGAACGCTTACAGTAACCCTCGATTAAGTGGCATATTTACTGTAAGACCCACCAACCGAAAACCCGCAGAAAAACACAAGAAAAATACACAAAAACAGTAGAAGGAACATAAATAGCAATCAATTCAATGTGTTGCAAAATAAAGCTTAGTCACACATGATATTACAGTAACTAACTTGCTCCTTGCGAACACAGTAACAAAATGTCAAGCGCGCACTGATTGACAGATCCACTGTAGCATGAAGTGGTTTTCACGAACATAAAGTTACTATGACCTTCTCGTATCTTGAGTCTTGCACATCGAATCTTTACAATTTCATGAACTGTTTACAAACAGGAACTTGACCTCGAACAATGTAACTTGAATGCTCGGGCGTAGAAAAGTCTGTTGTTGACTGAAACGTGTAAACGACCAGCGGTACCGTTTACAAAAAGGGACTCGACTTGCAGTTGTGGTCCACGTAGCAAATGCCTAGATGTTAACTTCAGTACTTGTCCTGTTGTTGTTCAAGCAGCATTATAACATAAATGCTAGCACTGTTTATCTGGGTCAACAGTTGATGACCTATTTCTGTCCTGTTGTAGCCAAAACTTGCAAGTGTAGAATTAGCGATGTGTGTTACAGCTGTCCAGTGTGTAGCTTAGACCCATTGATCAGAAATGTAATGTGTACTTGTCCTTCTTGTAAATTTCTGGACAACACTGGAGACATCATACATGTAACAGCAACTGTAAATAGCCTGGTGGGGTGTCTGTTTAAGGCTGGAGTGCTGTATAGGATGATTTATATAGCCCCATCAGCTGGTCAACCAGAAATGTAAATTTCTGGATCCATTAATGTCACCAATAATGTTAATTGCCCGCTCTGTTCTTTTTAAACCCACAGATCTGGTCCACTAGAAATGTATCAGAAGAGCCCACGTAACTGGCCCACCAGAAATGTAACTGTCTTTTTCTCTTGTTGAGGGGATCACTGGCCCAAGACAGTATACATGTTGTTAGGTGTGTAGTGCGAGCGTCTGATGAACTGAGTGTGGGTGCGAATGAAGGCGCGAATGTGTTTAGGCTCGTATAAATGTAGACCCTGCAACCCATACACTCACATGCAGTAGTCAAGGATGCTTGGACACTGCAGGCACGTTTCAAAACATTTATTGACGAGAATACACATGGTATCAACAGGAACAGTCAGTGTAACAAGGTCATGCTGACCGGAAATCGATAGGTATACATTAGGCATTCAACAAGCTGGTAAACATTTGAATATTCGTGCATGGTCAATACAATGTTCTTCAATAATGACAGTTCGTGGCGTCGCCCTGGTATTACTGACTAAACGCGTCAGATACCTTAATCACTTTGACACATAGGTGCAACTTGGCATTCTCCGCCAATTGCACTGTATTAGGCTGTAGTACATTAGCCGAAAACACAGTCCTCGTTCTGACGTCAGCTGTGTACTTCTGATAAGCAGGTTACCATCAACCCTGCAGTAATGCTTATTGTAGACATAAATTCCGCCAATCTGCGGTTCCCACAATATATCTTCGTCACTGGATTTCTGGACAATATAAAGACTAATAGTCTTGGATGGCTACCTCGAGCACAAAATATAAGTTCTGAAATGGAGGATCGGTGAGCTGCAGTTCACAGACTAGGCAATCTTCTAACATGTTCTGCCACCGAAAGCATAGTAATGGAAAAAGTCGGTATTACCTGTAACCGTATCCACAGAACACAAAAAGGAACTCTGCTGTCATTCCAACGCACAGAGATTCACTGGGGAAAACTGCCATCGCAGCCACTTCGAAGATTTTCCCGAAAAAACACAATGGACCCTTGGTCCCTTCAGAAAACCCAGGACACTTCCCGGCTTGCCGGAAGTCTAACTCAACTCCCGCTTAAAAAACCCTGCCTATGGGCATACGCCAGAACTGTCTACCTTTGACCCTAAAGGTCAAACACAATGAATGAATAAACAAGGGAAGACAACCCCTAATCAACCTGACATCGCAGGTAAAGACACAATTATTCTTATGATAAAAACAAAAGCAAATAACTTGACAGATGACTCCATCAAAAATGACAGCAACATATCCCCGTAACGTTTTGGACAGTTTTTTCCCTTCAGGAGTCGAATGTTTTGGCAGCAGCACGTCTTTTGCAGCAAGACAGGGGTAACAACCCAGTTTTCTTTGTCACGTGTCTTCAAGACCCATCTGTTGTCGTTGACTTCAGGCAACTGGTACCAAAAACTGAGAAAAACAAATGCCCTTTTTAAGGATCGAGTTTCCTGATATTGACATCAGGTGACGTCCGCTTCCAACCACCATTTCATCTATCTCAGAATTTTTGCATGTAACCCTGAGAATTAAATCTGAACCCACCGAGTCCGATGCAAGTGTTTTTGGACAGCGGAAGACGACAAATGAAACATTCTATATATATATATATATATATATATATATATATATATATATATATATATATATATATATATATATATATATATATATATATATATATATATATATATATATATATAACATATGTTTGTATAATGAATATATTCACCGTGATATCATCATCCACTCCCTGCTCGCTATGGCAACCCGGGGCTACCTCTGCTATTGGTTCCTTGTGAGAAAACCCGCACAAAGCAGTCACCAGCTCTAACAGTGGTGGTTTATGTGTCAAGTTATTTTAAGTGATGAGGTTGCCAGCCCCATAATGCAACTGTACATCCACAAGCAATTTATACATGTCAAATTTAAATATACTTCTTTCGGCGAACGCTGCCTCACAGGGCTCTTTGTGGTTTCCTCGGAAAGGTGGGCTCCTAGTACGGACGATGAGGCAGAGTTGCATGTCAGCTCAAACGAGGTGCACTGGAGCAGCCATCTCACTGCACTATTGTATGGACATGAGGTAAAGCATACATATAGGCGTGGGGTGGCAGGGAAAGCAAACCCGTACCAATTGAGTGCTGAAATCGGATGTGTTAGGCCAAAAGACGCAGATATCGCAGCTCAGCTGTAAACTACGACACAACGTACATACCGCTAAACAAAGGCCAGATATAAGAGTGAGTTATGGTCGAGCGAACGCAAACAACAACAAATTCAAATATAAAATGATAAAATATACATGTTACAGCCTACCCCAATAGATTTGGGTTAAGAATGATATCCTATCTTGATGCGCAGAAAACGGCCGTTAGATACCGGGCAGCTGTTTAAGATGCCTTCAGCTGGGTTAGGTGTCTAACTGGATGCACTTGAAGTAGGATCCACGAACTGGGGGTGCTAAGTGATAACTCTGGAGTTACTGTTTTCCAATGTTAGAATTCATTTCCAGTCCTCTGGCCTGTCCTGTACTGGGGTCCTAATTGTTACGCGTTCCTATGATTTTCTTCTTGACGAAGAGGGAAATTCAGTGCTAAAATCTTTTTGTGTTCAAGTGTGACAGTGCCATAGTCATCTTGCCTGTTTTTCACCGCCATTTTGTCGTTATGTGGCAGCCATCTTGGTTTACACCTAAAACTAGCTACATCAGTATAGCCGCTTACGTATAGCCACCAACCAGAGAAGAGAAGCGTCCAGGTGCCAGCGTCATTTGAAAAAGTCTTTATCATTCCAATCGCGGTCGCGGAGAGAGAACAAGCTATTGATCTGACGTCTATTTCAAGCAAGAACATGCCTAAGACTTAAAGTCTACGAACATTGTCTGGGTGTTCGGTAGTATTAAATGTTGATCTGTATAAGGCTTTGTGTTGCTTGAATTGCTAAGTCTGCTGCTGAGAGGGTTGCAAGCAACCAATAATTGCAACCCCTGTCAAACGATCCTTAATAAATTTTCTTAGTACATGGGTCTTGGGTGTGAGGTAGCCACATCGACATAAGTTCGCCTCTACCACTACACCTAGCCCATGTCACAAGTGGCGTCGTCGGCAGGATTGACAGACAGCACGCAGTGAAGCAACTCTACGGTAATCAGAGTAACAACAGCCGAAACAGTAGAACACCCAGTTCAGTGCAAGGCAAGGGACGGGATCATCCAGTTTGTCAATATTTTTAGTCAACTCTACTAGCAACAAGATGGCGACACGCAGCACACGTGCTGCTGGTAGATTGGATAACAAAGATGTGGCTGAGGTGGATGACCCTGTAGTGGGGCTGGATCGTCAACCAGAACGAGTACGGTACATCGTGGTACCTACTCATAAGAAAGTGCGGTGCTTTGGGGAGCGCACGGGTCCTACGGCTGAGGAATATGTCAGAGAGGTGAGAGCTGCCTGGAGAGTAGGGATGATGAGTAAAGAGGACCAGGCAGATGTTATTCTTGACAGTGTGACCCCAAGTGTCCGCAGGGAGCTGAGGATTCAGGCTGATGACGATGACCCAGAAGCAATGCTACATTCCGTTCTTAGGGTGTATGGGGAGCGTCGAAGCATCCCAAAGCTAATGGCCATTTTTTACTCTACCCGGCAAGGTGCAAGTGAGACTCTTTGGGAATTCTTCCATCGCATCCACGAGGTGTACGAAAGTGTGGTAAGGGCACAAAAACAGAACAATGTCACTCCTTTGGAGCCATCCTTCCTTTGGGATCAGTTTGCTGCTTGTCTGAGAGATGATCTACTAAGAAAGCTTGCAAAGGAAATGATCATCAAAGAGCCTACAGCATCGTTCACGTCGGTGAGGGACTATGCCCTACGGTTTTTAGAGACTGAACCCACTTCTGGGGCTGGTGTTGCCAGTGTCGAAGCAGCTTCTGGGGCTGGTGTTGGCAGTGTCGAAGCAGCAAATACCGTGACGGTACCAGATGCACATGTATTAAACGCAGAAGTGGAGCGGTTGAGAGCACAGGTGGCTCAGTTAGAGGCTAAAATTGATGCGATGACTCAGGAGCAGGGGAGACGTACCAGGACAGTTCGTTGTTTTAGATGCAGAGAACTAGGTCACGTACAGAATCGATGTCCACAGGCATTAAACTAGACCCCTCTGCGGCTGGGAGTCAGGTTACAGAAGGGAAGCAGAATGACTCAAAGATAAAGATGGTTGGTGGTCGACCGGAGTGTGAAGTACTTATTGCAGGAAAGAAAGTCAAAGGCGGCCAGGAATGTAAGGGTAGCAGGAGGCGACCCAGGGCACAAAGGAAGCCTAGGAAAATAAGATGCTTCAACTGTGGAGACTTTTCAAACCACATGGCAGCCAAGTGTCCCCAGGGCCCGCTTCCTAAGCGATGGTTTCATTGTAAGTCTCCAGGCCATTTGATATCGGTTTGTCCATCAAAGAGCGCTCTCTCTAGGCGTACCAACACCTCTAGATTGCCGTCACAGTGCAAGCCAAGAGATGGCCGTGGCAACTGTCACCCTAAGGGCGCCAAGAAAAGTGGTCGACATTTAGAGGAGAAGACTCATCTAAAACACGTTGAAGGACACGTTTCCGGGCTACGAGGGGTGCACGTAAGAGCAGAGACACCGTTACAGAATTGTGCAGCAGTCCGGAAAGAGACATATGACAAGTTGCCGTGTTCTATTCCCCTACAAGTGGGAGAATTGGTAACGAAAAAAATGCACAAAGCTGGGAGATCCAAAATTCGTGATATGTGGTCAGAAGAGGAGTACATTGTTGTTCGTGCTCCCACAATGACAGGGGGTCCATATATCATCCAACGAACAGATAGAGCGAGTCTGAGCATTAGAGTCACTGGCAACGAACTGAGACGAAGTGAAGGAAAAGATGATTCTCCAGATTTGGTAGATACGACTGAAGCGCCTGATTTTGTGCAGTTGTCGGGACGACAACAAAAATCAGGTGGGGAATATGTGACAGTGCCATAGTCATTTCGACTGTTTTTCACCGCCATTTTGTCGTTATGTGGCAGCCATCTTGGTTTACACCTAAAACTAGCTACATCAGTATAGCCGCTTACGTATAGCAGCCAATCAGAGAAGAGAAGCGTCCAGGCGCCAGCGTCATTTGAAAAATTCTTTATCATTCCAATCGCGGTCGCGGAGAGAGAACAAGCTATTGATCTGAAGTCTAGTTCAAGCAAGAACATGCCTAAGACTTAAAGTCTACGAACACTGTCTGGGTGTTCGGTAGTATTAAATGTTGATCTGTATAAGGCTTTGTGTTGCTTGAATTGCTAAGTCTACTGCTGAGAGGGTTGCAAGCAGCCAATAATTGCAACCCCTGTCAAACGATCCTTAATAAATTTTCTTAGTATATGGGTCTTGGGTGTGAGGTGGCCATATCGACATAAGTTCGCCTCTACCACTACACCTAGCCCCTGTCACACTAGGTTATAAGCGGAATTTTTTCCCCACACACTTTGCTTCCCATAAGGTTCCATTGGGGAAAGATCCAATCAGAGGTAGTTTAGGTTAGCATTCCCATACCAACCCAACCATAAGCAAGGCGTCTGATTTTGGTAGGGATTTCCGCCACCCCCACGTTGAGTGTTACTATATGACAATCTAAGGTATCGCCCCTTACATGTTATTTTCAAAATCATTATATCACTGTGACCGCGCCATCTTGTCAGCCCTATTGTCTCCGTGGTACACCTATCTTGTCAACCATATTGTCTCTGTGGTTTAGTGCCTTTTCACCACGTTATCTTCAAGAAGATTTATTACAAGGCCATAATAAAGTCTACAAATTAGTTGTGTTTTTGCTCTAGAAATAGTTGTGTATATTTCTGTTTTCATGCCTTCTAGAGCAATAATCGCGTGTTATTTGCGTGGCGCAAATTAATACGCGCAGCGCGCAGTACGTTGAGTGATTAGCCTAGGGCTTATAAAAGAGATAGCAAGTGGCGAAACGGGCCTATTTTGCAGAAGCCGCCCAGAGAGAAACAAAGTTAGACACCAGAGTCGGTCTGTAGATGCCTTGAGCACGTGAGTTTGATTTCAAAGCAAATCAGCAATTAGTTTTCTATAATTATGAAATTATATTGAGCGTGGCTATTTTAATGTTTAATGAGATAAATAGATAGATAGATGTGAAAGTTTAAGAGCGATTATTTCATTCATCAGAGAGGCAAATATAGTATGAAGCTATTTCACTGGAATTTAGATAAGATTAACAATAGCAAGATGGCAGCCACGTGGTGATGTATTTAGTTCCAGTTTTGTTAAAGTCAAGAATAGTTATATTTTATTCTTTATGTAAGAGCATTTAAGTGTATTTCACGATAGCCTACTTATCATAATCCAACTGTTTATCTTTAGTGGTTACTTTGAAGTGAGAATAGTCATTTAGATTTCTGGTGAGATTAGAGCCACTCCTTGGTGCGCAAGGTACGTTGAGACAGGTGTTTCTCTGGTTGCTCCTGGTGGAGCATGGAAACACCAATGCGGCTGGTGTCCATCAAAAGCCCACAAGAAGCATTTTTATGCTATTACAGTGGTTGTTTCTGTAACAATGTGTTTCATGTGATGAGTTCCCAATCTCATCAGGGGTCATATACGACACGCTTGTGGCCAGGCGCACCAGTCGTCACTTACGACATGTTCAGAGTGCAGTGATGAATATTGAGATGGATCAGTTGCGAGGTGGTGGTTGATTCTCATTATTGAGAGTATTTGTTGTACATGTATTGAAGAATATTATTTTATGTCCAGTTGATTATTATTTAATTATTGTTATGTGAAGAATGGTTTGTGAGAGCACGTGGGCTCACTTGGAGATATATATTTCTCTTCTCCGCTCCTGAGGGAGCATGGGGCCACCAGTGTGGTTTGTCTCCGCATGAAGCATTCAGATGCTCTTGCGGCAGTGGTTTCGGTAGCAACCTATGTTACACGGTGAGATTGCCAGCCTCATGCACAACACCATACTAGTTTCATTGGACGACATGCATGAGCGTGTGAGATAGTTGAGGGTATCAGGTGGGCGCATGTTTTCTGTATGGTGAGTGTCATTATCTATGCTATTGATGTTCACTTAGACATTGTTTTATATATTGTTTCTTTCAGAAAGTCTATGAACACTGACTGGGTGTTTGTTTGGTGTTTGGTTTTGTTCGGTAGAATTAAATGTTGATCTGTATAAGGCTTTGTGTTGCTTGAATTGCTAAGTCTGCTGCTGAGAGGGTTGCAAGCAACCAATAATTGCAACCCCTGTCAAACGATCCTTAATAAATTTTCTTAGTGCATGGGTCTTGGGTGTGAGGTAGCCACATCGACATAAGTTCGCCTCCACCACCACACCTAGCCCCTGTCACATCACCAATGTCCCAATTATTTCTTCTCATCCAAGATGTTACTCTCACATAGTTGTTTATTGCAACAAAGTCATCGGAAATGTTAAATTATTCTTCGAGTTCCAATATCAAGACTGAAAGGCCGCTTACACACGAGCGTTTCTAGACGCGCGTTTCTCACGCGTGACGAATGAAAGAGTACGGATTTACAGACAGTCTCGCTCGGCTGAGCAGCCTGTAAATCCCTTACTCCTTCATTCACCACGCGTGAGAAACGCGCGTCAAGAAACGCTCGTGTGTAAGCGGCCTTATCCTACATCTCTGTTTACCAAACAACTTGGGCCGGAATTATATCTAGACATGGCACGAGTCTTGCTTGCAAAAATAACACTTTATCTTAACAAGCCATTAGATTAGAAAACCCGATGCTACATTGTTTTGTGGCAAATTTCTGCAAGCCATGCCCAGGAATCAAACGTTTATCTGCATTACTCGACACAAGTTAGTTTTTATCGCCATATGCCACCCTGTGCAAAGACGATCCCTGCTTATCTATTACTCGTCCGTCTTGCTTAACAATAAGGATGTCGCTAAATGTAGACTTTTATCCGTATGGTGCTGACGATTAATTAAAAAAAATCAACATGGCTGTTGTGTCCTACTCGCTAAACACCGACAGTCTCATAGAAAGACAAACAAGTCAAACGGTCAGGTCAACCGTGTGGGATTGGCGAAGTGGGTTAACTCGAGGAGAAAATTATATCACCAGATAAGGCATAGAGTAAAATAATGAGCAGATGAAAGAAAAGGGATGGCACAGTACACGGGAAGCAAAGATGGTCTCAGCAAAATGTAACGAATGAATTATGACTCGCCCCAGCCCCAGAAAGAAGAAACAAATGCCCGGTGAAAAAGTCAAGGATGCAGGGCTCGATGCAAAAAAAGGAATGATGAGAATAATGAAAGAAACTATTGATCACCTCCATAATGAAGAAGAAAGATGCATCCGTCTACATGACTTGGATTCAAAATTTGGATTTCTTTTATATGTTAAAGGATTATTGCTTGACTCAAATAAAAACAGCAGCAATCATGGCCTAAATATCTTGAAGAAAAGTTGTCTCAACCTTAGACAGTCTTATGGCACTGATATTGACAGTTTTCAGCTTTATGCAGAAATTATGGATTGTAAGATGCTTCTGAGAACCGCGCAAACGTTCAGATTTATAAAGCTCCTCAAGTTTATTGTTCAGTATGGAAATGAATATGACAAATGTGATGCCACTTTCTCATATCGGCAGTTGTTCATATTATTTGGAATTGAAAACAATATATATCCTAATTATAACCCATCAGAGGTTGAACGGGATATTTTTCTTCATTAATATAAAAAAAATGTTTTTCCAAACATAAGAGTTGCTGTTCAGATAATTTTCACTATTGCAATTTCAATACCGGCTGTGAGCGACATTTTCATATTTGAAAGCTTCAAGGGGGAAAGAGAGATGTTTTCATTTAGCCTTAATCAGCACTGAACGTGAGGAAACTGAAAGAACACATTTTGGCGGCATTATTGATCCGCGTGCGTCTGCTAAAGTTAGAATATCCATTTAAGTGTGAAGTTCCAAAATATTTAATAAAATAAAGAGTCATTTCTTTTGTTCTTTTCAGAATTTTTTATAAATACCAGTAACTATTTTATAAACGCGCCGGTAGTTTTTCGCAATTTCTAAAAGAACATGGCGTTGACAAAGTGAGAAATAAATACGTGGATGTAGTTACCAGTGGCGTATCCTGGTAATGCGAGCTAGGCGTGCTGCTACTTAAAATGAATATGTACGCCTACTATTTAACTTCTTCCCCTCTTAATTTAAAAACCAACTATATTCAATTACGCAACGATAGTTATTAGGGGTATATGTCAATTATCTCCGAAATACTAATTAACTTACAACTTGAAACTCACTGTCACTGTAATAATGTGCATTCCCGGCAACTAACAACAATTAATCACAAAAAACACTGGACGGACACAACCGATTTTTACAATTCGAGAGCTGCAAGACCACCGCACGCATGTTCGCATTGTATTTACGTATCTGGCCATGACCCCGATCCAATCAAACCAGTGTTCAGACGTGAATCCGAAAGGTGCCGCACGCATTGTGACGGAATTACCCGAGAAACTTCGGGCGATTGTAACCAACCAATAAAAACTGCACTATAAAAAGCGTCTGGGAAACTGAAACTAGATTATACTCCTAGATTCTATGCGGGAAAATCCGTTTTCCTGGTGCGTGCGGTCCGAAAGCAGAACATTAGAAGAGAAATATTTTATAGAATAATAAATTAAATTTTTATTTTCCTTCGGGCATAGGTGTGCGCAGCACGCACAGCACACATAGAGAATACGCCACTGGTAGTTACAATTATAACCCTTCAGATGTTGAACGGAACATTTTTCCATCATCAATTTTTTAAAAAGTTTTCCGAAAAAAAGACGAGGTAAGAGTTGTTGTCCGACCTAGTTTTTAAATTTAACTTTGTTTTTATATTAATGATGAAAATATCTCGTTCAACCTCTTATGGGTTATAATTAGGATATATATTGTTTTCAATTCCAAATAATATGAACAACTGCTGATACGGGAAAGTGGCATCACATTTGTCAAATCACTGTAAATAGGGCAAATCACAATTACCAAAGAAAGAAACGCAACAAACAAAAACGAGATAAAACTGAACAATATCAAGCAGAAACTCCAAACAAGAATAATATTAAGGGGAGGGGTGTAAAGACCTGGTGGTTCCAGTTATATAACTGACTTTAACAGATATTTAATTGTCTTTCAACTTTTTTTTATTTTAATTAAAGTTTTGTCTCGTTTTGGCGAGGCGCGTCCCGTTCAACCTAGTCGGTTATATTAGGGCGCATGTCCAAATATAAAAGACCCTTAGGTGTCTTTCACCTGTCAAATGTCATATGCATTGTAAGAACAGCATCAGACCTTCACATTCCCAATTACTAATAAATTTAACTGGTTGAGAGTTAGTGGGTGAAGGGGCAGAACAGGTCTTCGTGGTTTTAACAGCGCTCGTTATGTAAACACTTAACTCGCTGACCTTGTTGTCATATGACATATCACGTGACATTACAAGCCCCACCTATTCAAGACTTAATATTGTCAGCGAGAGTTAACTGGCGGATGTATGATGATTATTATCTTCTGTGAGAGTATATTTCGCTGATACAAGTCAAGCTGAGTTCTCAAAGAAATCAAAACATGAGTGACAGTTCATCAGAAGGTAAGTTTCGGAGAAGTCCAAAGTCCAACCGACTAAAAACACGTTGCTGCGGGGATTAAGCAAAATGTCCGTCTTCTCCGCATGTCGAGTTGTTACCCTTATGTTTACTTTTGGGCTTACCTTGCCATCATTACGTCCGTATCATATTTGACGCAAGTTATAAATAGTAATGTTAGGTGTTTGCTATTTTTTAAATCAAGTGCAAAGACAATATTTTGTGGTCGTCCCCGAAATCTCCCTGGTGTTATCATAACACTTCCAGCTCGTTTCCTTGCGGCCCTCTCTTCGTGTTGTCATTTAAGTGGGTCACAACCTGACCTGGTTGCAAGGTCAAGTCCCCGCCTCCTGTTGCCTAGTTGCAGTAGCGCTATATCCACGAGTTATTCAAATTGTTTTAATGAATCATAAACTGCTAGGATCTCTATAAGGTACTGGGTGTTGGCCATCATGTCATCAAGTTTATTATGCTTGGTTCAGTTAAAGCTAAATTGATTTTTTTGTTTTGTTTTTTTAATTAAAGAGGGAAAAAAATCCTGTCAACCTCTGATAGTTTATAATAAGGATAGGCCTATATATATTGTTTTCAGTTCCAAATAAGATACATAACTGCCTATACAGGAAAGTGGCATCAAGTCTGTCAAGTCATTGTAAATATAATAATAATAATAAATTCTTTAAGCACCAAACACGGCGCATAAGGCAGAAACCAGTGCTCTCCAGGTTGTACGTTGTGACGCCACTCCTCTTAGCTCTTGCACATTGTTTAATCCCAACGTTCTCCCTTCTCTTATTATTGTTCTTCTGAGTGTTTCTTTTGGTCTTCCTTTTTTCCTCTTACCCCCAGGAACCCAAGTGAGTGCCTGCAATGGTATTCTGTTGTTTTGCATTCGTAGGACATGACCGATATATGACCATCGTCTTTTCCCTATATAGTTGGAGACATATTTCTGCCTAGAGTCTTCTCTTATTTGTCGATTAGTCTTGAATTCTTTCCAACTGATGTTCATGAGTTTTCTAAGACATTTGTTCTCGAATGTATTCAGCTTGTTCTCCAATGATTTTGTTATTTTCCAACTCTCACAGCCGTATGTTAACACTGAGATAACATTTGAATTAAACAGACGAAGCTTGGTATGTATATTCAATGATCGTAATTTCCAAATGTTAGATAATCTATTGAAGGCGCTAGCTGCCAAAGCAATTCTAGTATGAATTTCTCTTGTTGTGTCACCATCCTGAGTCATTTTACTGCCTAAATAATTGAAACTTTCAACTTTCTGTAGTTTTTCCCCGTTCAGGATGATATTAAAGGTCTCGTTAGAAAAGTTCATAACTTTAGTTTTAGAGGCATTTATTTGGAGACCTATTTTAACCGAAAGATGACACAAATTATTTACTGCTTCTTGGGATTGTCTGGGTGTTGAACTTAAGAATGCTAAATCATCTGCGAAATCCAGGTCCCCCAGGAATTTTCTGTTTGTCCATTTTATACCTAATTGTTCATTGTGGGTATAGTTTCTCATAACCCAATCAATAGCTATTCCAAAAAGTAGTGGTGACATAATACAGCCTTGTTTCACCCCTGTTTCTACTGTAAACCATTCTGTATTCCCTTTATTTGTTCTAACACAACATCTTGCATTGTCGTATAGCGCTTTGATTATATTCACATATTTTGTTGGAAAACCATAGATTGTAAGTATCTTCCACAATGATGGGCGGTGTAGACTATCAAAGGCCTTTTGAAAATTGACGAAGGTGATAATAAGTGGCGATTGCATTTCCACTGATTCTTCTATAATTGTTCTTAGTGTGAATATTTGATCAATACATGATCGTTTCAGCCTGAAACCCGCTTGTTCTTCTCTGATCTTTTCGTCAGCATGCAATTTAAGTCTTTCTAACATCATGCAACATAATAATTTTCCAGGTACTGATAATAGAGATATACCACGCCAGTTATTACAGTCTGATAGATCACCTTTCTTCGGTAACTTTACAATATTACTGTCTTTCCATTGTTGTGGTGGTTGTTCTTCTCTCCATACTTCATTTATAATATCTAAAATTCTCAAGAGGTTGTTGTCATTAACTGCTTTAATCATTTCGCCTGAAATTTCGTCAACTCCAGCAGCTTTAAAATTTTTTAATCTTTTAACGGCTTGTTTGATCTCGTCCAGCGTGAATTCATCGCAAGTTATTGGCAAGGTGGTTGTGGGTGTTTCATTATTAAAATCAGGTGTTACTATAGGTGGTGGTCTGTTTAGCACCTCCATGAAGTGCTCAGCCCATCTCTTCATTTGTTCTTTTTCTGTTGGTATTGGATTCCCTAATTTATCTTTAACAGGTGTTTCCATATCAGTAGGCTTGTGACATAGTTGTTTTGTAATTTGATAAAGGCACCTACTATTACCAGTTCTTGCAGCATTTTCAGCTTCTACGGCCAGTTCATTGATGAAATGTCTTTTATCTCTTCGAGTTTTTGGCTTCACTTCTTTATTTAACAAGTTATAAGTTAGTTTGCAAGATTCAACTGCATTATGTGTACTTGCCGCTAGTAGTTTAAGTTTTGCTGTTTTCCTTTCTTGTATTTTATCCCAAGTATCTTCTCTCATCCATTTTTTCTTTTTATGTACTAGGTATCCGGTGGTCGCTACAGCTGCTTCTGTCATTGCTGTTCTCAGTTGTTCCCATTTAGTATCGATTGTCTTGGTGGTGACATCGTTGTCAATTTTGCCTAAAGCATCGAAATAGTTGTTCATTTTGACATTATATTCCTCTTTTACATCGTTTGATTGCAGTCTGTGTACATCTATTCTTCTATTTTTATTCGGTTGGTATAACTTCTTCAGTTTAATTCTCAGTTTAGCTATGCAAAGGTTATGATCGCTTCCGATCTCTGCACCTCTGTATGCTCTGACGTCTTGAACTGATGAGCGAAATTTTTCGCGTATGCAGAAGTGATCTATCTGGTTCTTAGTTCTGCCATCAGGTGAATTCCATGTTATTTTGTGGATATTCTTATGTGGAAAGATGGTGTCCGCCACAATGAGGTTTGATATTTCACAAAGTTCTAGAAGTCTTTCACCATTTTGATTCATACAGCCTATGTCATGAGTACCGAGATATCTTTGTACTTCATCGTTGTTGTCACCTACTTTGGCGTTAAAATCGCCCATGACTACTATTATGTCATGCTTGGGTATTGTGTTGATGGTACTTAGAAGTGCTTCATAGAAGTCATCTTTTGTGGTATCAAGAGCGTCGTTAGTTGGTGCATAGCATTGTACAGTTGAGAGCTTGAAAAATCTTGTCTGAAATCTAGCTAATATTAGCCTCTCATTAATAGGTACCCAGCTGATGAGCGATGCTGCTGCTTTCTGTGTCATTAAGATGGCTACTCCCTCTGTGTGACGATTATCATTACTACCAGAGTATATAATTTGCTTTTTTTCTTCTGAAATATATTTTATGCCCTTTCCTGTCCATCTACACTCGCTGACACCCAATATGTCCAACTTATAATTATCCATTTCTTTAATTATTTCTTCCATTTTTCCGTCTTGATACATAGTTCTTACATTCCAGTATCCAATTTTTAAAATCTCCTTAGCCTCCAAGATATTAGAATGAGTCATGTTCACTGTCGAGCCTGGTTCTGTTTCGATAACAATCGCTTGTTTTACGATAGTGATTTGTTAATTCTCTGATCAACCCTCCTATCCAACCGACCGATTCAAGGGTTTCGAGGTCGGTTATAGGAAAATATCTACACCACTAGATACTCTGATGTATCTTTTATTCTATAATTTAACATATCATGGTACTATCCATCAAAATATACACATTCCTGATGTTTTTCTGTCGGCGTCTAAGGTGAGAAAAGAATTTCACCTCCATCTTGGAAGGGTAGATAACTCATCATTGTAAATATGGTAAATCAAAATTACCAGTTTTGCTTGTATGTTAAATAAAATTTTTAAAAACCAAGCAAACAAAAACGAGATAAAACAAAACAAAAACACCAAACAAAAATAATATTCAGGGGGAGGGATATAAAAGCCTGATGTTTCCAGTTAGATATTTAATTGACTTTCACTTGCCATAAGTCATATATATTGTAAGAACATCATCAGACCTTCACGTTCCCAATTACTATATATTAATTTTTGTTCTTGTTAAACACTGTATGACTAAATTATGCAGTTCCCAAGGTCTGTCTATTCTTAACACCTCTTCTATATTTATAGGTAAATTTGATGCCTGCAAATAATTTAATATTGGGATTCTCATTTGTTCATACCTCTTACATTTTAGCAAGAGATGTTCTATATTATTGTCTTGAAGACATACTGCACAGAAAAGTTCTTCTATTCTGAATTAGCCTTTTCCTAGCTGCAGTCTGAGATGTTTCTTATTACTGGGAATTTTCACTTCCCTAGATATCTGACATCTTCTTGTTGGAGCCTTGAACATCTTATATGCATGTTTTCCTTTCAGATTTTTATCCCACTCTGCTTTCAATTCATCTGTTATTATTTCTTTAATTAAGCTTTTAATCTCTGATTTACTTATCCCTACATTTATTAGATTTTTATCAGATCTACCTTTCTTGGCTTTATCTGCCTTTTCATTTCCCTCTATGCCAAGATGTGAAGGTATCCAAGCTATTAAGACTGAACATCCTCTGGAATATAATTGTTGTTCGTCCATCACGGGTGATGAAGACCACTCTGTTCATCCAATTATTTAGGAATATGTTAGGTTAGTCTATGGGTACGAAGGTGACTGATGAGCCCGATGCGGGCCTGGAAAGATCTCGGACAGTGTGGGCAGGGAATGTTTGCTTCATGTGAAGGTTTTATTACACGGTCCTTTCTAGCTTGTCTCCGCTGTTCCGCTGCTGCTCTTCTGGATGATTCGCATGCTGCTGCACCTTTACGAAGAGATGTGCGCCAAGCATTTCGGTCTTGCGCAGCAGCTTCCCATGTGTCTGGGTTTATGTCAAAGGTTTTCAATGACGTCTTTAACGTGTCTTTGAAGCGCTTCTTTTGGCCACCATGGGAGCGTTTACCCTTCTGTATCTCACCATAAAAGAGTATCTTTGGCAGTCGATGGTCTGGCATGCGGACTACATGACTTGCCCAGCGAATCTGTGACTGCATCAGAATAGTATCAATACTAGGGATACCAGCTCTGTCAAGAACGGCGGTATCCGGGATCTTGTCTTGCCATTTGATGTTCATTATCTTCCTGAGACAGACTGTATGGAAGTGGTTTAGCTTCTTTACGTGGCGCCTGTATACAGTCCATGTTTCACTTGCATATAGCAGCACTGGAAGCACCGCAGCTCTGTACACCTTCAGCTTTGTCTGTAGACTAATGCCACTTCGATGCCAAACGTTGGTGTATAGTCTGCCAAATGTGCTGCTGGCTTTGGAGATCCTGGTGTTCACCTCATCATCAATGACAATGTTCTGGGATAGTGTGCTACCAAGGTATGTGAATCTGTTCACAACATTCAGTTTCTCACCATTAACCTTGATGATTGGCTCAGTATAAACTGTGCCAGGAGCTGGTTGGTACATGATTTCTGTTTTCTTCGTGTTGATGGTAAGCCCAAAGTAATAGTCAGATGTGATAGTCAGAAATATCTCCTTTGCTATATCAGGTCTGCTGCATTCTCTTAAGTTTCTTAATGCTTGAATTGTTGAAAGAGAGTCAGTTAAAATTGTTAGTTTCTTGGAAGGGTTATTAGAGAATATTTAATTGACCTTCACTTGCAATAAGTCATATGTATTGTAAGAACATCATGAGACCTTCGCCTTCTCAATTACTATATATTAACTTTTGTTCTTGTTTGACTATATTATGCAGTTCCCTAGGTCTGTCTATTCTTAACACCTTTCTATATTTATAGGTCAGTTTGATGCCTTTATTCGGTAGGAAGTCATCATATGTAACTGGATTCGGAGATCCATTATTTAAAGTGATTCTTGGGAGCATCTGTTATTGTATCTTCAGACAGCAGATTACTGTCAAGTCAAATGAGGTAGGCAAAGCTAAGGATAATCTTTGGTGGGGACATTCTTGACTTCATAAAAAAAGAGAATGAACATTGGAACAAAAGTACAGTAGGGCCTACCATAAAAATAATACTAGCCCCTTCAGTCGTAACTGACTATGGGAATGCACCCCTGAGGTGACAGCCATCAGCTGCTTATTTTCTTGGTGTTTCTTTTGACGTTTTCTCCTCTCTTCTGCTTGCCATGAGAGCTTCTTTTCATCTAATCTGAGGTGGTGCCGTAGAGAGCATAGCCACTTTGTGAGATCGGCAGCTTCATCCTCCCAGGATGCTGGATTTATGTCCAGTACCCTCATGTCTCTCTAGCACGCATCTTTGAACCTCACCTGTGGTCACTGAACTGTTCTTTTGCATCTGCCACTTGTCCGTAGAAGATATCTTTTGGGATGCTGTCGTGGAATGACGTCTGTTTCACATCATGAATTCTAATAACTCTGGTCCTAGCGGTGCGCCATACATTGTAAAAAGATATGATACACCGACCAATGAAAACGCTTTTTTGGTCCTGTGTTTACAACTGCTGGGAGAATAAAGATGGCCAGACCCTATTTTGTGTAACATGATTAACTTCGGAATTTTGCTACAGCAGTATAGAAGAAGTACCACTTGGCAGAGGTTATCAAAACAATATTAGGGATGTTACTCTACCCGTAAGTAGTAATACTTTTACTAATACTATTATTGGACGGGAGAAATCTTAGGTTAAATGCATTCAAAGCTTCAGGTTGGCCTAAGTTTAGCTGTTTAAACTATGCATACCAGAAAATGTGAGTAGTAACCAAAAGAATTATTATATAGATATGTAAAGCCTAATTCGAAGTATAAGGTAAACTTTAATTGACTAAAATCGCATCAGGAATAACGGAGATAATTAAAAAAGTAGTTTTCCTACATTGTACAAAAGGCCAAACGGTACCCACATTTTAGGATAGTTATTGCATTCTTAGGGGGATTCCACCTCTTACATCCAAGGTCAGACTATAAATAGACTTAACTAACAAACTACGGTCAGTCACGGTTTGAAAAAAAAACACAGAGCAGGGAAAGCAGAGCATATATTAATGCCAGCGTTTGCCTTCTGCAGTTGTTAGCAGACCTTATTCAACCATTGAGGGCTAGTCTGTGTGTGTACCTGAGGGTAAGAACGAATCTATATATATATATATATATATATATATATATATATATATATATATATATATATATATATATATATATATATATATATATATATATATATATATATATATATATATATATATATATATATATAAATGTATATAATTGTGTGTAATTATATTGATTAATCCAACTGTGCGATACGATGTGTATAAGATGTGTTAGGAATGGACTGTGTCTTCTGATGAAACTTACAGGCTCATGTGTACTTCTAAAGGCAAAGCCCTCCTTCTGAGATATTTAATATATTGAGAAAGTTGGCTAATTGTGTCTGTAAGTGGGGAAAGGTATTTAAAGAAGTATTTCTTGAAGAGAAAGAGACACCTCTCATGAACATAAAGAAGGATGAAAGGGATTGATTCACAGTATCGTTTGACATATTATTTAATAGTTTTACTCACAACCAAATTATTGTATGGAGGCGAATCATGGGAAATTACTTATAATTCAGAAGGTAGAAGTAAATTGTGATCACTTTGAATTGAAATGATTGTTGATAACTACACTATACCTGGTGCATCTGCTAGCACGCTTATCTGAAACTGTCTATCGTCCCCATCTGTGTCATAAGAGGGGTATTGATAGAAAATGCAGGGATTACATTTGAATTCATTGCAGGTTTAATCCTTTAACAAGTCTCAAAATCAGAAGAGGCTGCTCTTACAAAAGTTGCAACGAATGCAGTGCCAGTTGGTGATAGCAGGCCCGTCATCACGTTCGTAACTACTGGAACGAGTTCATCTGAATTTCATATCGAGCCTATAAGGGAGCCATCTGCAGTGACTAAGATAAGTTGCTTAATGCAACTGTGCAGCTTATCCAGATTCAATAAAGACATATACGCTTCAGTTTGTGATGACTAAACTAGTAGAGTGTTTCTATAAACTTATAGTAATAATAATAAACAATCCTACAAGTGAATGATCAAGCAAGTGAAAGTTGTCTACAAGATGATAGACATTTTGACCCAAGAGAAAAACATTTGTTAACTATTATTATTTATTTAATGTTGTAAAATATTTGAGTTTAACACTTTTCAAACAGAAAAGAGAAACTGTTTAATTAAATTGTAAATATTCACCAGAAGACTTTCTTATATTCTTTAAGTTGAATTATAGTTCTTGTTGGTGAATATAGTTATATAAATTACCCCTAGCAGAGTCAGAACCATATTAAATACCATAATCACAGAGGTGGATCAGGAGAGGTAGCAGTTAGGGACTCAGAGTACTACATTACCATACTCTCTGGGATCTTACATAGCTTGACCCTACCTTTGTGTCTATACACCCTTACTCTCTTCAGAGAAGGGGGTATTACTGATAAGACCAGACTCTTATCTGGCACTATCATAGTATCATCTGATACACCTTTATGTCCAGGATATCTTATTCTTTATAACATCTCAAACCTCTTGCGATAGATGCGACCATCTTCCATGCGGCGGACATGGCTAAGCTAGCGTAGTCTGCGCTGTTTAAGCAGTGTATAAATGCTTTAAAGGCCAGCATGTGACAACACCTCCACATTTGTCACTTCTTTATGTCTGTTGAGTGCCTGAAACATACCTTTGGGGTATTATTTATTCACTTTGTCCTTCCACGAAATACCGAGCATGTGGCATAGACACCGCACATGGAAGATATTGAGCCTTTTTTCTTGCTTAGCACAGGTTGTCCATGTCTCGCTGCCATATAGAAGTGTGCTGGTGATGCAGCCATTATATACCGCAGCTTTGGTCTTTGTTGTGAGTTGAGTTTCCTCAAACACGCATTATGAGGCAGGCAAAGGTGGCTGCAGCTTTGCCAATGCGGCTGTCAATTTCTGTGTCCAGAGTTTGTCGCTGATGGTAGACCCCAGGTATGTGAAGTGGTGCACCACTGCCAATGTGGCTGTCAATTTCTGTGTCCAGAGTTTGTCGCTGATGGTAGACCCCAGGTATGTGAAGTGGTGCACCACTGCCAATGTGGCTGTCAATTTCTGTGTCCAGAGTTTGTCGCTGATGGTAGATCCCAGGTATGTGAAGTGGTGCAGCTCTGCCAATGTGGCTGTCAATTTCTGTGTCCAGAGTTTGTCGCTGATGGTAGACCCCAGGTATGTGAAGTGGTGCACCACTGCCAATGTGGCTGTCAATTTCTGTGTCCAGAGTTTGTCGCTGATGGTAGACCTCAGGTATGTGAAGTGGTGCACCACTGCCAATGCGGCTGTCAATTTCTGTGTCCAGAGTTTGTCGCTGATGGTAGACCCAGGTATGTGAAGTGGTGCACCACTGCCAATGTGGCTGTCAATTTCTGTGTCCAGAGTTTGTCGCTGATGGTAGACCCCAGGTATGTGAAGTGGTGCACTACTGCCAATTCATAGGGCCTACTATAGTGAAAAATTAAATTTACAAAAATTCAAAAACAAAGAAAACAAGCTCTTCAAAAATAAAGAAAGAATAGAATTAAAGATAATTTAGATTTTTATAAGAAATGAATGAAACAAAATAATACTTAAGGCAAAAGAAAATCATTGGAATAATTTTTATCAGACAGAATACTTCAGCTAACTCTATTGCAGGTGAGTGGATTAAGTTAAAAGCAATTAAAAACAGAACTAAACATATGATAATACCTACTATAAAAAGACCAGAAAGGGCAGAGACAGACTAGCAGAAAGCAGATGTGCTGGCCACAAACTATCACAGGGTTAGTTCTGTGGAACAATTAGGGCAATCTGAAACCAAGAGAAGAGCAAAACTTCTTACAAAACTGGATAAAGAGGCAGGCTACCTGAGAGTACTAAAGATCTATCATATTTAAATGCAGATATTGCAGTGGAGGAAATGGAAAATGTAGTAAAGGAAAAAACAAAATGGCCTACATCATCAAAGCATGACATCTCGAGCTATGAAATATTGAAACACATACCAAAACATTGTACCATCTCTTTTTAACAAAATTTGGAATGGAATTCAGGAAACATTCCCAAGACATGGAAAATTGCAGTAATTATTCCATTACTAAAAATATGCCAGTTTATACACGCCAATTTTTTTAACTTTCCATTTGGGTAAAATATTGTAAACCATAGTAAATAAAAGATAAAAGTTTTATTCGGAAAAGAATAATTTATAGTCAGACTCAATCAAGATTTAGGAAGAACAGATGCACCGTGGATCAGCTAATTAAATTGGAACATGAAGTAAAATTAGGATTTCAAAGATAGAAAAAAATAGTGTTAGTATTTTTAGATATAGCTAGGGCTTATGATGAATGCTAGAGAGAAGGTGCTCTCTTTAAAATGAAGAAGATAGGAGTAACTGGTAAAATATATAACTGTTTGGAGATCTTCCTGGTAGTTTCTTCCTTTCAGATTTTTATCCGACTCTGCTTTCCATTCATCTGTTATTATGTCTTTAATTAAGCCTTTAATCTCTGATTTACTCATTCCTACGTTTATCAGTTTTTTTTAAGCAGATCTACTTTTTTTTTTTTTGGCTTCTTTATCTGCCTTTTTATTTCACTCTATTTATAGAAAAAAATAAATTCACTCCATGCCAACATGTGAAGGTACCAAAGCTATTAAAACTGAACATCCTCTGAAAAATAGGTATGTAGTAGCCAGAAAAATCTCCTCTGCTATATCAGGTCTACGGTATTCTCTTAAGTTTCTTAGTGCTTGAATATTTGAAAATGAGTCTGTTAAAAGTTGTAGCTTCTGAGGAGGGTTATTAGAGAAGATTTCTAATGATTTTAATATTGCCATTATCTCTACAGAGAAAATTGAGGCATATTCTGTGATACTGATACTATATCCCTTTATCATTTTCCATGTTGGAATATGAATATATATCCCAAATTTGCCATCTTCTCCTTGGGATCCATCCGTGTATACTGTAATGATATCCTTTGATATATGTTTTTTGTTAATATTTTTTGGTTGTATATGTGATATTTTTGGTATTGTCTGTTTTCTTGAGAATTTCTACCAGGTGGTAGTCTGTGTCTGGTTGTTTTAATTCCCAGGGTGGTACCACCGGCTTGTATGTGCTACTGTTATTAATCAATGTATTTAGAGCATCCGCATGGATAAGTTCCTCCACACACTTCCCTCCTATTGGATATATATTGGTAATCATAGGATTTACCTGATTTGTTGGTTGATACTTGATAAAAGCTGGATATGCTGGCTGAGACCTGTCTAAGATAAATTTGTTGATGTAATTTAGTTATAAATTCTTTCTACATAGTTCCAAAGGTAGGGCTCCTAAAGATACCTTCATAGCGCTCATTGATGTTGATCTGACTGCACCTAAAATCTTCTTGTGAATAGACAAGTGCATACAATGACAAAATATGGTTTATCAAGTCATCTTTGTGGGATATTTTTATATATTTTTTTTATATAACGTTTTGGCGAGGCGCGCTCCGTTCAACCTAGTTGGTTATATTAGGGCACATTCTTCTTCTTTGATACTTAGCCGCCGACCGTCAAAGCAGTCAGTGGCCATCACGCCTAGTGGCGTCTTGTAGGGCAACAACAAATTGATTCCACTTTGCTCGGTCGGTGGCCATCCTTCGTACAGTGCCCCAACTCTGGTTCATTCTTTGCATCTCAGCCTCCACAGTCCTCCGCCAGGTTGTTTTTTGGTCGGCCTCTCTTTCGTTTTCCTTCAGGGGTCCAAAGCATAGCTGTTCTTGTGATGGCATCGGGGTCTCTTCTGAGGACATGACCAACCCAGCTCCAGCGTCTGCCAGCTATGATGGTGTGCATGTCCTCTTGCTTGCTACGAGTAAGCAGATCTTGGTTAGTGATGGTATTTGGCCAAAAGATTCTGTGAATTTTTCTTAGGCATGTTGTGTGAAAAGAGGACAATTTCGACATTTCCTTCTCTGTAACTCTCCAGCATTCCGCACCATAGAGAAGCACAGAAAGCACACAGCTCTGATATAATCTTAATTTTGTGCTTGTGCTGTATTGGGAGGACTTCCAGATGTTATTTAGGCTAAAGAAGGCTGTTCTTGCCTTATTCATTCTGATGTTGATGTCTTTGCCTGCCCCGCCGTCTGGTGTTACTATGCTTCCTAGGTATGTGAAGGTATCTGTCTGTACCAATTGCTGATTCCTTACTGATATGGGCTCAGGGTTGCTCACATTGAGCGTCATGACCTCAGACTTCTTTAAATTGATATTCAAGCCCACCTGCTGGCTAAACTTATTAAGTCTATCCGTTTTTTCCTGGATGTGTTGATGTGAATGTGCTAGTAGTGCAATGTCATCTGCATATTCCAGATCTTCCAAAGTAGAAAATGTAGTCCATCTTATTCCTCTTGGACTGCCCTCTGTTGTCTGGCGCATCACCCAGTCTATGACTGTTAAAAATAGAGTGGTTGATAAGGGGCATCCCTGTCGTACTCCTGTCTTCACCTCAAAGGTTAGGATGCTCAGACCAACACTACACGTAAAGTTGGCATAGAGGCTTTTTATGATTGACACTATGCAGCTTGGAATTCCATAAGCCCTCAGTATTTTCCATAAACTGTCCCTATGTATGCTGTCGAAAGCCTTTTCAAAATCAACAAAATTAATGTAAAGCTGTCTTTGCCATTCTGAGCACTGCTCTATAATGTTCCTGAGAGTGAATATATGATCTACACATCTCCTGTTCTTTCTAAATCCTGCTTGTTCTTTCCTCAGTTGGTGGTCTACTGCCTTTGAAATTCTCTGTATAATTATCCTGCCTAGTATTTTGCTGGGAACTGAGAGAAGAGTGATTCCTCTCCAATTATTGCAGTCTGCAAGATCTCCCTTCTTGGGCAATTTGACAATTATTCCTTTGTTCCACTCTGATGGTGTTGTCCCCGTTTTCCAGACTTGTGCAAATAGTGGTTCTAATAGTTCTGCTGCTAGCTCAGGGTCTGTCTTAAATAGCTCTGCATTTAAGTTATCATGGCCCGGAGCTTTGCCGTTCTTTAACCCTTTGATTGCTGTGATGATTTCTTCTTTGCGTGGAATGTCTGTATTCACATCTAGATCGTTTTCAGCTTCAGGAACATTCAATTGTGTCTCTGGTGGTTCCTTGTTCAGAGTTTCTCTGAAGTGCTCTGCCCATCTTGTTTCCTGTCCCTCTGCTGTCGTGATGAGATTACCTTGCTTATCTCTTACTAATGTAATATTGTTTGCACCTCGTTTTCCGCTGATGAATTTAGTTATTTTGTATACTGTGCTTTGTTCATTTCTCAGCCTCCTCTGCCTGTCTTGCAAGATCGTCTAGGAAATTCCTTTTGTGGTAAGGGAGTCCTTCAATTTGCTGATGTCAAACCTTTTCTGTGTAGTTACAGTTGGTGCAGCCCTTCTTAGTTTCACTTTCAGTTTTGCTACTACTAAATGGTGATCACTTCCTACATCTGCACCTCTTCTTACTTTCACATCTTGTAATGCATGTCTCCATCTACCGTTAACCATGATGTGGTCTATTTGGTTTCTGTCCCGACCATTTGGTGATTCCCATGTTAATTTGTGAATTTCTTTATGTGGGAAGAGTGTTCCTCCAATGACCAGGTTGTTAATGCTACAGAAACTTATTAGTTTATCCCCATTTTCGTTTGCTGTTCCGCTGCCGCATTTCCCCATTGTTCTTTCGTTATATGTGTGGAAGACACACCTAGATATGATCTTGTTATAGTAATGGGAGACCTCAATGCGAAAGTTGGATTAGGGCACATGTCCAAACATAAAAGACTGTTAGGTTTAGGATTGTTCTGATGGAGTTTTGTGGGATATGAAGTTTGCCATCCTGGTTGCACTAATTAGCAAAGCGTTGTCTTGTTAAAAGATTTGATTTGTGATCTGGAGAAAAATATATTGCAAGGAGAGTCTTGGGATCTGTTTGTCAGTTTGAATGGCTGTGTCAGTCAGTATAAATATTTGTGACAGCCAGAGATAAAACAAGATGATTCAAAAGTCACTTCCTGTTTTTAAATGTTGTATATTTCTCACTCCTGTCCAACTAATTTATATAAAACAAGGATGAAAATAAAGAGAAGTAACTGTCATTTTATGACATCAAATGTTATGTGACATTAACATGACAGCACAGCATGAGATCCATGATGTTATAGTGGGCATCAAGGTTTCTTGTAACATCTCTTTAATGGCCATTTTAGATATTATTATGCTTCTAGAAATAAAAAAAATATCAGTTGTTGCCCCTTGTTTTGACTTTTGTTTCATGTATATATAATAAAAATACAAGGGAGGATATAAACATTGAAAATCAGGAATTGACTTCTCAATCACCCTGTAGATATTACTTCCCTTTCAGTTTGGCTTTTGTCCTGTGTTTTAAATGTGAAAGCAGTAAGTGTCTCTGATCCAGTCCTGTAAAACGATCAGGTTTTGTTTAGAGTGAGGTGTGTGGCATCAGTGACTGCTGCTTTTACAGTCTGAGAAACATTTTCTCCAGCCTTGGGCAGTGTCAACATTCTTCTTTCTGAATATGTTGCCTGACTCAGCCAGCTAAGAAAAATGTTGAATGTATTTTGTGATAATAGTTGATCTTGCTTGAAATGATTTTTGTTGGTGTCACATTTTTCTGGGCAGGGTAGTTGTTGATTTCTTGCAACAAAACTTGAGTCAGCCATGTTTATTTCTCGGTGGGTCTCAGATGGGACACAGAAATACAAGGATTACAGCAACCTCAGACAAGTTGTACAAGGTGACTTATATGAGGTTGTGTATGAGGCTGGGAACCTCAGACAAGGTAACTAATATGAGGTTGTGTATGAGGCTGGGAACCTCATACAAGGTAACTAATATGAGGTTGTGTATGAGGATGGGAACCTCAGACAAGTTGTACAAGGTAACTAAAATGAGGCTAGCAACCTCAGACAAGTTGTACAAGGTAACTAAAATGAGGCTAGCAACCTCAGACAAGTTGTACAAGGTAACTAAAATGAGGCTAGCAACCTCAGACAAGTTGTACAAGGTAACTAAAATGAGGCTAGCAACCTCAGACAAGTTGTACAAGGTAACTAAAATGAGGCTAGCAACCTCAGACAAGTTGTACAAGGTAACTAAAATGAGGCTAGCAACCTTAGACAAGTTGTACAAGGTAACTAAAATGAGGCTAGCAACCTCAGACAAGTCATACAAGGTAACTAAAATGAGGCTAGCAACCTCAGACAAGTTGTACAAGGTAACTAATATGAGGTTGTGTATGAGGCTGGGAACGTCATCTTGATAAACAAATTGCTACATAAACCACCAAGACAAGAACATGTCAATGCTTCATACAGGCAACCTGCTGCAGTTGTGGTTCCCTGCTCTATAAGGAGTGACAAGGAACATGATGATGGTAATGATTACTTGAGTCAACAAAATCATAGACGTTTACCTCCCCTCACACCGACAGTGTGATAAGGTACATGATGATGATTACTTGAGTCAGAAAAGTCATAGACCATTTGCAGAAATGATATATCCATCCGCCCACCCCCCAATTTTAATCCAGGCAGTGAGATAAATTACATGATAGCGCTCCATTTGTTCTACCAGTGACAGTAATGTCATCTAGATATATTTTTTTTTCAGCCGACCAGACCCAGACATGTGGTTGATGAATAGGTTACAATCTTTCTTTGACACTTGTCATCTTTGATGTTGGAAAAGTCTGTATAGGATGTTGATGATAGAAAGTTTCTCAAATTTATCATCCACCTGAGTTTCTAAGTAGACATTGGAGAGACCTTGTTTGTAAAGTCTTGTCCATTTTGAAGCTAAGTTCATCAGATCTTCGTAAAGGATACTGTTCCACAGTCAAGTGATGGTTGATAGCAATTTTGAAATTACCACCCAATCTGACAATTGCATTTGCCCTTGGCACAACGCTGACAGATGGTGGTCAATGGCTTGTCTGATTTGGCTTCACAGGTTATGTTTGAGTAAGCCATTTAATTTCTTTCTTAATTGCTTCTTATTGTGCAAGAGACCATGGGCGTAGTTTGTGGAACTTTCAAATTGTGCTTAAAAGAAAAAATGAAATTTTCTTAGGCCTTCTGCAAAGACATTCTACAAAGTTCCTTGACCTACTGTAAAATTTGACTTGAATTGAGTTGTTCATCCATCATGATGATCTCAGAAGCTATTTGGTTACAGTTATTTATGGTTAAACCAAAAGCATGAAAACCATTACATCCCAAAAATGTTACTTCCATTTTTTTTGTGTATCAGCAACTGCTAGTCTCAGAGTATGGACCTTATCGGCTGACTGTACTCAGCTGAACAGTGGGCTGATCACCTGCTTGCCAACCAATCTGATTACGGAAACAATGATAGATTGTTTGGTCTGTTTTTGTTCCACAAAGACGCCACTAGGCGTGGTGGAAACAGCGATAGATTGATCAATTTGTTGTTGCCCTAAGACGCCACTAGGCGTACTGGCCACATACTGCTTTGCCGGTTGATGGCTAAGGATGGAAGAAGAAGAAGAAGTACTCAGCTGACTGTACTCAGCTGACTGACCTTTGATGCTGGTCTAAGCCTTTTAATTGTCAGTTTGGTGACTTGATTCTTGGGGAGCCCAATTTATAAAAACCACACAGATCAACAGTTACACAGATCAACAGTTACACAGATCAACAGTTACACAAGCAGTTACAATATCAAGAAGAGATTGTATTGGTCACTTATTTAATAGCACATTGATGAGGAATTTATTGCTGCAGGTCTCAAGGTTCAGAGATTGTACATTGTCAGCAGCTTGAATGTCACTTGAATTCTTTAAATTTCTGTCAAAGCTTGAAGTCCTACCTGAATTCTTTAAATTTTTGTCAAAGCTTGAAGTCCTACCTGAATTCTTTAAATTTCTGTCAAAGCTTGAAGTCCTACATCTTCTTCTTCTTCTTAGATCCATAACCGCCAACCGTCAAAGCAGTCAGCGGCCATCACGCCTGGTGGCGTCTTGTAGGGCAGCAACAAATTGATTCCACTTTGCTCGGTCGGCGGCCATCCTTCGTACAGTGCCCCAACTGTGGTTCATTCTTTGCATCTCAGCTTCCACAGTTCTCCGCCAAGTTGTTTTTGGTCGGCCTCTCTTTCGCTTTCCCTCGGGGGTCCATAGCATAGCTGTTCTTGCGATGGTATCAGGGTCCCTTCTGAGGACATGGCCAACCCAACTCCAGCGTCTGCCAGCTATGATGGTGTGCATGTCCTCCTGGTTACTCCGAATAAGTAGTTCTTGGTTGCTGATGGTGTTTGGCCAAAAGATTCGGAGAATTTTCCTTAGGCAGATTGTGTGGAAGGAGGACAGTTTCGACATTTCCTTCTCTGTTACTCTCCAACATTCCGCACCATAGAGAAGCACAGAAAGTACGCAGCTCTCATACAGTCTTAATTTGGTGTTTGTGCTGTACTGGGAAGACTTCCAAATGTTGTTGAGAATAGCAAAGGCTGTTCTCGCTTTATTCATTCTGTTGTTAATGTCCTTGCTTGTTCCGCCGTCAGGTGTTACTATGCTTCCTAGGTAAGTAAATGTGTCTGTCTGTTCTAACTTCTGGTTCCTTACTGTTATTGGCTCAGGATTGCCCACATTTAGTGTCATGACCTCTGTCTTCTTCAGATTGATGTTCAGGCCAACCTGCTGGCCATACTTATTCAGTCTATCTGTTTTGTCTTGAATGTGTTGGTGTGAATGCGCGAGCAGTGCAATGTCATCTGCATATTCCAAATCTTCCAGTGTAGAAAACGTTGTCCATCTAATTCCCCTTGGACTGCCCTCTGTTGTCTGGCGCATCACCCAGTCTATGACTGTTACATGAATTCTTTAAATTTCTGTCAAATCTTGAAGTCCTACATGAATTCTTTAAATTTCTGTCAAAGCTTGAAGTCCTACCTGAAGCTTGAAGAAGTTCTACCTGAAGCTTTAAGAAGTTCTACCTGAAGCTAGAAGAAGTCCTACCTGAATTCTGAAATTCTCAAAATAGAGAATGTGCAGTTGTTTTGGCGTCACACACTGAGGTTATGTGACTCATTTTTCTACAAGATTTGGTCCACAGGTGATGACACTCAGTATGCTGGTGGCTTACAACATCCTGGTCATGGCTTATGATTGTTAGATGCCTTGAACTTAATTGACAGGTGTACCCACTCTAGGGATAATAATCTAGGTTTATTCTTCTTGCATACTGGTTTCATCTGGCTGGTATTTGTTGGAGTAAACTCAGTGTCTTTCTTGTAGAATCTGTGGTCTCCTAAAGTGAAGTGGTTTGAGCTGTCTTCTCATCAGCCAGTGTTGCCTTACAGTTTATTTCATGCTGTGTATAGCACAGTAACATGTCTCTTATTTTTCATCTACCAAAGATAGTCCACAACCTTGCTTGGAGCAGGAAAAATGACTATTTGTAGCTAAGCCTGCATCTGTTTATTTGCTCGTAGACAGTATGATTCTGTTTAGATGTTTTAAACAAAATTGTGAACTAGATTTGACTTCCTATTAGCCCACTTGTCATACCACATTCAAGTGGACTACTTGTAGGCAGTGCTCAGTGTTGTTCATGACTAAATCAGTTTGAATTGGGTTGTTGAAGTTTTGGTTTTCCCAAGGCCTAATGGCTTAGGAGTGGAAACTTTCAGGGTTATGTATCTACATAGTAAGTCTATTGTTCCTGGGAGTGTATGCCCTTACTCTGTTGATTATTGCATTCAGCATGCCCTATATCTATTGACATATTATATTCAGCATGCCATGATATCCATGGATAATGACATTTTTATCACGTCCCAACATCTATTGATTTGTTACTTTCGTCGTGTCCCCACATATATAGATTTGTAACTTTCAACCTTTAGTAGCTCTGTTGTATTATATATTTAAAATAACTGATTCATACGTGTGCACTTCACTCTATAATAATTAAATCAACTATCAATTTGTATATACAAATAACAAATTTAATAATCAATTATTGCTTAACACGAGTAAATAAATAAATGGGTTTAGGAAATTGAAAATACGGAGTTTTTTCCCTGACATAGAAAATACTGGTGAAGATGGTTAGTTTTTAGGCAGTGTTTACTGCCATCAATGGTACCTAACATTTTCGCGGTATGGCAGCTTGTGTACCCTGACAACCCCCAGAGCTATGCCAGTGGGAGTTTTACTCCTGGAAGGTTCAACCAAGCTGAACTGGTCTGCGTCGGTAGGGGTCAGACAAAAGCTGGTACCCTGGTTCTCCAGGTTGGGGGTTTTAGCACAGGGCCGACACCCCTGTCTATGTAAAAAATCGCATATGTTACGGAAACGGAAATAAATGGAAAAAACTTTGATTCGGGACGAACATCCGGAGTCTCAGGCTCGTATGACTGCCAGTGGTGAAAGCCGAAAGGAAGCCATTGGCATGAAAACGGATGCCCTGACCGCAAAACACGAAACCAGAATTGGATTTTGGAACGTCAGAACTATGAATGAGACAGGAAAGCTGAGACAAATCACAGCAGAGATGAGGAACTACATATTACATATCCTGGGAATAAGAGAGAGCAGATGGACCGGGACGGGGAGAATAAAAACAGCTACATGGGAAACAGTACTTTTTTTCTGGTAGAGAGGATGGTCAGCACAACGACGGTGTAGCCATTATCCCGAAGAACGGAATGGAAAGGTCTTTACTGGAATGGAAACCCATCAACAACAGACCGATAAGAACAAAACTGAGAGGGAGAGTCACCAACACCACATTTATACAATGCTATGCACCAACAAAGAAGAGATCAAGGACGAGTTCTATCAACAGCTACAAAAGGAAATACTCAGAGATGCTGGACCAGTTGCAGTCAAACAGAAAAGATATAACATCACGAAACTTAAGGACCCCCTCACCAGAAAAGCTTTCGTGGTCAACGTAAAGAGACGATATCAGATTGCCAAAAGCCAGGAAAGAACAGAGACCGGTGATGTCGACCAGAAATTCAACACCATCTCAACAAAATATACTGAAGCACATTAAAAACGCACCACTATTATATATACTGATGCCGAGAAGCTGGGAAAAAAAAAGGTGTGGAAGTGGATTTTCCCCGTGTTTGTCATGAGGTAGAGAGCGAATGGCTGCTGGAATGGAAAGTGCATGATTCAACCCTCGGGTTTGTGTACAGACTACATGAAAACAATGAAAGTTACACGTGCAACACGATCCCAACAGCTATGACCCTGAAAATTTGTACGCGTTGTGGCAGTATACTCGGTATAAAAAGGCCGTTGAGACAAAACACCCAGTACATGTGCTTGAAATTCCACGACTATCTGAAAACGACCGCCAACGAGCCATTGGTATGTTGGAGACCGGAATGAGCTCGCGGGCCATTGCTAGAAGGATGAATTGCCACCACAGCACTATTGTACGTCTCAATGAACGTTACGGAACCACTGGCAGAGTGGCCAACCACGAGTTACTACCCCTGCGCAAGATCGTCATATTGTGCTGAGTCACCTAAGAAATCGTTCTCTCCCGGCAAGTCAAACAGCAAGAGCAATAGTGGGTAGACGTGGGCAAGTCTCTCGAATGACAGTCATACGACGACTCAGAGATACAGGCCTTACTGCAAGACGACCTTATGTTGGGCCAAGCTTGACTCACAGACATCGTCAGCAGCGCCTGCAATGGGCAGAGCAACATGTCAGATGGACTAGACTGCAGTGGAACGAGAGCAGATTCAACATATCCTTTAATGATGGACGTATGCGGATTTGGCGATGATGTGGAGAGCGCTTTGCAGATTGCTGTGTTCGTCAGCACAACCGATTTGGAGGTGGCAGTATTCACATTTGGGGATGATTCAGTTTTCACCATCGCTTGCCTCTTCACGTCTTCCGTGGAAATGTTAATCCTGTGACATATCGAGATGAGGTTCTGGATGCATTGGTTGCTCCTGCGTTCACAAATTATCCAGACTTGCAGCTTCTCCAGCACGATAACGCACGTGCGCACACCGCATGCCAACAGCTCGAATCTGCTCTTACACGTGAATGGGACTTGATTCCCCGGAATTTCCTTCAGAGACTTGTGCGTTCCATGCGGAGCCGCTGCCAAGCTTGTTTGCAAGCACACGGTAGACATACCAGATACTGAGGATAGTGTGAATGAATTTTTTTATTGGTTGCATTTTTGGTTTTCTCCCTTGCCTGCACAGAATGCAATGAATTTCATAACAATCAAGTGTACAAATTAATGACCAGCATGGATTCATAGGAAAATGAATAAAGATTCCAAATATGTAAACTTGTAAACACTTATATTTACATTTCACACTCTGTTCCTGGATTATAGAGGTGGTGCGTTTTTAATGTGCTTCAGTATACAAGGAAAGCAGCGAGTCATGCTTGGGATTCCAGGAAAGAAAGAGCCAAGACTGGATAACACCAGAAACGCTAAACACCATAGCGAAGAGAAAGGAAATGAAAAGAAAGAAAACAGAAGCTAAGTCTCCCAGGTTAAAGGCAATATATAGTGAACAGTTCAGTCAGCTGGACAAGGAAGTAAAACGTCAAACCCGTGCTAACAAAAGGATATTTCTGGATGACCTTGCAAGACAGGCAGAAGACGCAGCACTGAGAAATGAACAAAGCACACTTTATAAAATAACTAAAACTATCAGTGGAAAACGAGGTGCAAACAACATAACATTAGTAAGAGACAAGCAAGGAAATCTCATCACCACAGCACAGGGGCAGGAAACAAGATGGGCAGAGCACTTCAGAGAAACACTGAATGAGGAACCATCAGAGCCTCAGCTGAATGTTCCTGAGTAAATACAGACATTCCACGAAAAGAAGAAATCATCACAGCTATCAAAGAGTTAAACAATGGAAAAGCGCCTGGTCACGACAATCTAAATGCTGAGTTATTCAAGGCAGACCCTGAACTAGCAGCAGAACTATTAGAACCACTATATGCACAAGTCTGGGAAACGGAGACAACACCAACAGAGTGGAGTAAAGGAATAATTGTCAAATTGCCCAAGAAGGGCGACCTTGCAGACTGCAACAACTGGAGAGGAATTACTCTCCTCTCAGTTCCCAGCAAAATACTAGGCAGGATAATCATCCAGAGATTTTCAAAAGCAGTTGACCATAAACTGAGGAAAGAACAAGCAGGATTTAGAAAGAACAGAAGATGTGCAGATCATATATTTACCCTCAGGAACATTATAGAGCAGTGCTCAGAATGGCATACAGATATACATTAACTTTGTTGATTTTGAAAAGGCTTTTGACAGCATACACAGGAACAGCCTATGGAAAATACTGAGGGCTTATGGAATTCCCAGCTGCATTGTTTCCACCATAAAAAGCATCTATTCCAACTTTACATGCAGTGTCGGATTGAATAATCTAACTTTCGAAGTGAAAACAGGAGTGCGTCAGGGATGCCCCTTATCAACAACATTATTTTTGACAGCCATAGATTGGGTGATGCGCCAGACAACAGAGGGCAGACCAAGAGGAATTAGATGGACAACGTTGTCTACACTGGAAGATCTAGAATATGCAGATGACATTGCACTATCCGCGCATTCACATTAACTCATCCAAGAAAAAACCGATAGACTGAATAAGTATGGCCAGCAGGTTGGTCTTAACATCAATCTGAAGAAGACAGAGGTCATGACATTAACAGAATGAATAAAGCGAGAACAGTTTGGGCAATCCTGAGCCAATAACAAATAAGGAACCTGTGCTTCTCTAAGTGGGGAATGCTGGAGAAACAGACATGCCGAAACTGTCCTACTTCCACACAATCCCTGACCATCAAGCTGGCACCATCACAAGAACAGCAAGGGCTATGGACTGTCGTGGAATATTCTAATCCACATATATAAATTATTAGGTAAATATGAAGCCTAACAAATAAAATTAATAAAGAGAAGAGAATGGTAAAGAACAGTGCTGTCACAATGACAGTACTCGAAATCCCCCTTGTTTTCTGCTTCGTCTGCAAATTGTAACGCTTTCACGTTGATAGTAAAAGCTTACTATATTATTACCCGCTTTCTTCAATGAAACGTGTGCTGTATTTCTTGGAAAAACATTGAGATACCAAGCTGAACAATGACCTAATTTTAATATTTCATTCATTCCATTTTATACACGGCGGAACGAACGAACAGATGGACTAAAGGATAAAGAGAGAGGGAGGGCTGAAAATCAGGAACGCATGCAACACGCGTCGCGCGATACACAAATGCTGCCATCACGCGTGTAAGACTACATGCACTAACTTTTTTTTCAGACGGACAGTGATAAAATACATTACCCTTCCCAGAGTTAGGTTTTAAAATCATAAAAAACGCTTATTAGGAAAGATAACAATAGATGGGTTTACGGTTGAAAACATAACAGTACCCAGACAGCACATCTTCGAAACAGGAGGTAGAAGAAATTGCATATTTTGAACGCAGCCACGTAGCTCTTTTAAATTTGGATATTTGGGTTCCTTAGGGCTTGCTGACAAAGAATATGTAAAACGTTACGCAAATAGTCCAGGAATTAACAAGTTATAACCAAAATAAAATATTGGGGATGCCTGACAGCATGAAATCATTTCTGCTCATAAAATTTTTTTATAACGTGTTTGAAAAAACCTTACGTTACATAAATAGCCTACCATGTAAACTCCAAATTGATTGGAGCGCAACAAATGAAAGACTAACCCCGATTGGTCGGGCTATAAATACTATCTTGGTTGTTAGGGGAGACGGGGGAAGGTAACATTTTTTCAAACACTTGTCGAAACGTGGCCTCATTGGCTAGACTCGCTGATATACTCACTTAGGAGCGTTAGTTCGAGACCACTAGTGCAAATAATCTTGATAAAGCAACAGTGCGTTGAAGCCAGCTCATATTTGTGTTAAATAAAAGCCTGGAACATAAGCAGATGGGAATTTGTGCCAGTATTTTGTGCCAGAATTCATTGCTAATCAACGTATCTGTGTTTATTTCCATGAAATTGTGGTAAGCTTGAACCATTCAGTATCTTTTAATGAAAATTGAATGTAAATTGTTAATTTATGCCTGTATATATATATATATGTGTAGTTCAGTGGCAAACAGGAGATAAAGCCTATAATGCTCCAGCCTGAACAGAGGGTGTCGGAGGGAAGTAAAACGGCATGGAATGGCCAAATAGTACACTGACACCTGGATGATTGATTAGACAGAAATAATGCTGGAAGTGCAGAGGCGTGGTAACCATTAAGGAGGTTAATGCTGGTATAAAGTATTTCAGATGAAGCTGACAGTTGGCCTAACGCTCTGAACTCAATGTTTGTGTTGTATTGTACTCAGTGTAGAACTAGAGTATCAATTAGTTATGAAGTAGAAGGTACATCCTTCTTGTTTTCAGGGACCGTGGTCTTGATGGTACTGAGCAGCACCTGGTCAGAGCTTTGCTGAATCCAGAGTCGGACAGCATACTCCTTGGTCTTTTTAGCTATCAGTGAGGTGTCTCCAGAGCCCAGAGGAGAATTCGAGCAGAGGAGTCCTTTCCTGCCGCCATCACGCAAGATAAGCGAATTTGGCCAGCTGAGCTCAACATTATATCCCCTCATCTTGAAATGACTTTATAAAAATAACATTCAGAGGGGAATTTAATTGTCTTAATATCAGGAACTGAGAACATCTCCAATACTAGTCCCTAAGACAAACTATTGAAGTCATGATGACAAATACCAACAGAGCTTGAACAAAACAAAACCAGTATTACCTCATATTACTACTACACAACTGACACACATAGGATATTTTTAATAATATATGTCACTACAATATTCATATTGATAAAGTCTGTACATATACTTGTAATTAAAATTGATTGTGATTCCTGGTTCCTTTGTATTTGAATCAGGACACATATACCTTTATGATAACCATGAATACATATTGTTATTTGAAAAGTTATCAGTGACTCCTTAAGATATTCTCATAGAGTGTTATATGTATGTGAGTGTCACAGTGTTGTCAAGAGTAGTGGATTAAATTAAATTGTTTATCTGTCTGTTGTTGTGACTTACACTTCATCATACACATACCCTAGACACATAACGTAGTCATCACACTCTTCCAGAATAATTCTGACTGAGATATACAGATATGTGGTAGCAAGTAAGGTTATCTATAATACACTACTCTTAATAGATATAGATACCTTCACAGCTGATCTCAGTCAGTACACTAAGTCCCCTATAAATATTTATAACATCCCACTTCACCACATATATTGGGGGCTCGTCCGGGATTTTGAATCTTTCCCTATTAAAAATATTGGGGGTAATTCACTTCAGGGAATATAAGAATTAAAAGGTATCCTTGGGTGGAATTAAATAAGGTTGAGCTCACGGTGCCTGTGTTGTCCATTAGATATACTTAGAGATTAAATTGTTGGTTAGACATTGTAGAAATTTACCTGATAGACAATGGCGGACCTGGCCAAGTTTCGATCTGCTGCTGTACAGACTGCAAAAGAGTTAGGATTAGATGGGCAAGTTATGGTTGCCTATGTTACTACGGAATGTGACAAATTTATTGAACGCGAAGAAAGAAGGTTTGAAGCCGAAAGAAGGTTAGAGGCTGAAAGGGAAATTAAGAGGTTGCAGATTGAGGCTGAGGCTAAGAAATTGGAAGCAGAAGAAAGAAGATTGACTGCAGAAAGAGAAGAGAAGAAATTAGCTGCAGAAAGAGAAGAGAAGAGATTAGCTGCAGAAAGGGAAGCAGAAAAGGAGGAGAAGAGATTACAAAGGGAACATGAGTTACGACTAAGGGAGTTTGAGTTTCAAGGCCATGCTCCTGAAAATGGTGCCAGTCCCTTTGCCTCTGATGCTACGGTTACTCAGGGAGCCTCAACCTCAGCTATGAATTTTCATTTAGATCATTTTGTTGAGAAAGACGATGATATAGAGAGCTACCTAAATAGGTACGAACTATTAGCTACCACGTATGGGTTAGAGAGAGAAAGGTGGAGCTTAAAGTTATCTCAGGGACTTCGTGGGGCAGCTTATGAAGTTTTTGCAAAAATGAGCAGAGGTGATCAGGAAAATTATGACATGCTAAAGCAGGCTCTTTTGTTAAGGTATGAAAAGAATGCAGAATTTTATAGGAAAAAATTTAGGAATGCTAAACTACTGTCAGGTGAAACCTATCACCAGTTCTCTGCACGAATAGAGACATACTTGGAGAAATGGACTTCTCTGGGGAAAACCCAAGATCTTAAGGAAATGGTCCTTATAGAGCAATTAAGAGAGTCCATGGCTCCAGACCTGAGAAAGTTTCTCATGGAACAAGGTGCAGAGAGGCTGGGTGAGTTGCTAAATGTTGCTGAAAGGTATCAAGCAGCTCAAGCAGAGGTAACAGGTAATAAAAAGAAACAGGTGGACAACTTTAGGGCACCACAGAACTTTAATAAATTTGATCCTAAGGATCAAAATAAAGGTAAGCACCAATTTGATAGGCCACGGTATGAAATAAAAATAAATTCCCACAATTCGATGAAAGGAAATATGATGAAAGAAAATCTTTCAACCAAGGAAAAAGGTGGTGTAAAAATTGTAAGATGAACAATCATGACACTGACCGTTGCAGAAGGAAACCTGTGTATATGGCAACCCTTCAGGTCAGGTCGACCTCAAGACAGGAGGAGGATATTATGTTAGATACCACTCCAGAAGAGATGAGGAAGGCACAGGCTGGGGATAAAACACTCAAGCCTTGTTTCAGAAAATTGTCAACTTGTCATACAACTCCAGGCAAGGGAGATTTTTACATGAAAAACAAGTTGATGTATAGGAAGACTGGAGCTAGATCCAATGGTCACGGACAGCTGGTTCTTCCAAAGAGATATAGGACAGACTTAATAAGGAGCCTACATGTGAAACCAGATGGGGACCATGAGAAGATAGGTACCATCATTCAAAAGGTGGCTCACAATTATTATTGGCCCAAAGCAAGATGGGACATTGAGAATTTTGTAGAAAGGTGTAGCGTAGCACATGAGGGAACACCCACAAGTGGGAACATGGATCAGGACCTGGACACGCCCCGGGGCAAAATTAGGCCTGATAATAAAAAGAAATATAAATTTGAAAAAGTGGACCAAATGGAATGGGAAGCCCCTTTTCACGGACAAGCTTCACTTAACTGTTTTACAATGGCCACTATGCGGAGAGTGCAAAAAGATGTCTTACCCCAGGATAAGCCGACAATCCCTCAATCGGACTTAAACAAACTGGTGGAAGAAGATGTAGAGAGGAAATCTCCCATCAAGAATTTTAAGTGGGGAGACAGCCCCAAAAGAAAAATTGGTAGCGGTCGTTTTGTGAATGATAATTCTGGGAGGAAAAATCATCACTATAAAGCTTCGAGTGGAAGAGACCATACCGGTGCATGGACAAATAGGTCCACACAATTAAAGGTCCATATGTAGCTTTGTTAAGAACGTGGACTGATGAAAAGGCAGAGGAAAACATTACATCTTCATACCAATATGTGAAGGAGCTGACCACTCGGTTAAAAACTGGCTGGAAACTTGCCAATGAAAATTTGAAACAAGCCAGGAAGAAACATGCTGCCTATTATAACAGGAAGGCGAAAGACAGAAATTTGGCTGTGGGAGAGAAAGTACTGCTTCTTTTGCCCGGGAGTCAGAATAAGTTACAAATTGGATGGCAGGGTCCATATACAGTTTTAGAGAAGGTATCTAGAACAAATTATAAGATAGATAAGAAGGGGAAAGAAAAAATCTATCATGTGAATCTCCTGAAGAAATATCTGGAAAGAGAACATCAGGAAGAGACACACTTGTTGACCTTGTCCATCGCCATGGAGATGAAAAAGGAACCACTTTCATCATTTGAATATCCATTACACCCATGTGAGACAGCAGCACAGGTGAAAATCAGTACACATTTAACGAAAACTCAGAAAGAGAGAGTGCAACAGGTTCTAAATAATCATGTAGAGGTGTTAACAGACCGACCAGGGCATACAAACCTATTGGAATATGATATGAAACTAATAGACTCCACACCTGTCTGTATGAAACCATATTCGATTCCGTTTGCTAAGGAGAAAGCTTTGAAGGAAGAGATAGACTATCTATTGAAGGAAGGAATTATTTCGCACAGTGAGTCTTCGTATAGTTCCGGTGTTGTACTCTTAAGGAAGCCCTCTGGAGAACATAGACTCTGTATAGATTACAGGAGACTGAATGCTATTACAGAAGGACAGGTGGATCCATTGCCGGATACAAATCAGCTGTTTGCCAGACTAAATAAAGCTAAATATTTCTCAAAAGTGGATCTGAGTAAAGGATACTATCAGATTCCAGTAAAGCCTGAGGTTAGACCATACCTAGCGTTTAGTACCTCAGAAGGACACTATGAGTTTAATAGATTGCCATTTGGATTGAAGAATGCGCCTAGTGTCTTCTCTAGAATGATGAGAAAATTATTGGATCCTCTGAATAATCCCTGTATAACAAATTTTATGGATGATATCCTTATAGCAACAGAAACATTTGAGGAACACATTGACTCTCTGAACATGCTGTTTAATCGACTTAGGGAGGCAAATTTAACAGCCCGACCAACCAAATGTTGCGTTGGATGTAAAGAATTGGAATTTTTTGGGACACACAGTTTATCAGGGAAACATGACCCCTGACCCAAAGAATTTAGAGAAACTACAGAAAGCCCCGAGACCACAAACCAAGAAGGACGTGAGATCCTTTGTCTCATTATGTGGTTTCTACCAGAAGTATATCAAAAACTTTAATTCCATATGTGCACCGTTAACTGAATTGACACGTAAAGGACATCCAGATCGCATTACATGGACACCACAATGTGAAATGACTTACCAAGAATTGAAGGAAAAGCTCACAAGTAAACCCATTTTGAAATTACCTGACTTAAGTCAAGAATTCATAGTAAGGACGGATGCAAGTAATATTGGGTTAGGTGCAACTCTACTACAGAAATCAGATGCATTGGATGGGGAATTAAGCCCAGTGGCATATGCTAGCAGAAAATTGAATAAAGCCGAAATCAATTACTCAACTAGCGAAAAAGAATGTCTTGCAGTAATATGGGCAATAAAGAAATTCAATATTTATCTGTATGGGAAGGCCTTTAAGTTGCAAACAGACCACAAACCTTTATCGTTTCTGGCACAGGCTAGGCATGAGAACTCCAGGTTACTCCGATGGTCTTTACTTTTGGCTCCATATAATTTTAGCATTGAGTATATATCTGGAAAAAACCAATTTGGGAGCGGATTTTTTAAGCCGCCATCCGTGTGATGAGAATCACCGTAAACCCCAGAAATAATAATAAATTTCTCTATGTGTATATAGAATAAAGGACTGACATATAATGTCTGTTTTAAGAGGGGAGGTGTCGTGGAATATTCTAATCCACATATATAAATTATTAGGTAAATATGAAGCCTAACAAATAAAATTAATAAAGAGAAGAGAATGGTAAAGAACAGTGCTGTCACAATGACAGTACTCGAAATCCCCCTTGTTTTCTGCTTCGTCTGCAAATTGTAACGCTTTCACGTTGATAGTAAAAGCTTACTATATTATTACCCGCTTTCTTCAATGAAACGTGTGCTGTATTTCTTGGAAAAACATTGAGATACCAAGCTGAACAATGACCTAATTTTAATATTTCATTCATTCCATTTTATACACGGCGGAACGAACGAACAGATGGACTAAAGGATAAAGAGAGAGGGAGGGCTGAAAATCAGGAACGCATGCAACACGCGTCGCGCGATACACAAATGCTGCCATCACGCGTGTAAGACTACATGCACTAACTTTTTTTCAGACGGACAGTGATAAAATACATTACCCTTCCCAGAGTTAGGTTTTAAAATCATAAAAAACGCTTATTAGGAAAGATAACAATAGATGGGTTTACGGTTGAAAACATAACAGTACCCAGACAGCACATCTTCGAAACAGGAGGTAGAAGAAATTGCATATTTTGAACGCAGCCACGTAGCTCTTTTAAATTTGGATATTTGGGTTCCTTAGGGCTTGCTGACAAAGAATATGTAAAACGTTACGCAAATAGTCCAGGAATTAACAAGTTATAACCAAAATAAAATATTGGGGATGCCTGACAGCATGAAATCATTTCTGCTCATAAAATTTTTTTATAACGTGTTTGAAAAAAACCTTACGTTACATAAATAGCCTACCATGTAAACTCCAAATTGATTGGAGCGCAACAAATGAAAGACTAACCCCGATTGGTCGGGCTATAAATACTATCTTGGTTGTTAGGGGAGACGGGGGAAGGTAACATTTTTTCAAACACTTGTCGAAACGTGGCCTCATTGGCTAGACTCGCTGATATACTCACTTAGGAGCGTTAGTTCGAGACCACTAGTGCAAATAATCTTGATAAAGCAACAGTGCGTTGAAGCCAGCTCATATTTGTGTTAAATAAAAGCCTGGAACATAAGCAGATGGGAATTTGTGCCAGTATTTTGTGCCAGAATTCATTGCTAATCAACGTATCTGTGTTTATTTCCATGAAATTGTGGTAAGCTTGAACCATTCAGTATCTTTTAATGAAAATTGAATGTAAATTGTTAATTTATGCCTGTATATATATGTGTAGTTCAGTGGCAAACAGGAGATAAAGCCTATAATGCTCCAGCCTGTACAGAGGGTGTCGGAGGGAAGTAAAACGGCATGGAATGGCCAAATAGTACACTGACACCTGGATGATTGATTAGACAGAAATAATGCTGGAAGTGCAGAGGCGTGGTAACCATTAAGGAGGTTAATGCTGGTATAAAGTATTTCAGATGAAGCTGACAGTTGGCCTAACGCTCTGAACTCAATGTTTGTGTTGTATTGTACTCAGTGTAGAACTAGAGTATCAATTAGTTATGAAGTAGAAGGTACATCCTTCTTGTTTTCAGGGACCGTGGTCTTGATGGTACTGAGCAGCACCTGGTCAGAGCTTTGCTGAATCCAGAGTCGGACAGCATACTCCTTGGTCTTTTTAGCTATCAGTGAGGTGTCTCCAGAGCCCAGAGGAGAATTCGAGCAGAGGAGTCCTTTCCTGCCGCCATCACGCAAGATAAGCGAATTTGGCCAGCTGAGCTCAACATTATATCCCCTCATCTTGAAATGACTTTATAAAAATAACATTCAGAGGGGAATTTAATTGTCTTAATATCAGGAACTGAGAACATCTCCAATACTAGTCCCTAAGACAAACTATTGAAGTCATGATGACAAATACCAACAGAGCTTGAACAAAACAAAACCAGTATTACCTCATATTACTACTACACAACTGACACACATAGGATATTTTTAATAATATATGTCACTACAATATTCATATTGATAAAGTCTGTACATATACTTGTAATTAAAATTGATTGTGATTCCTGGTTCCTTTGTATTTGAATCAGGACACATATACCTTTATGATAACCATGAATACATATTGTTATTTGAAAAGTTATCAGTGACTCCTTAAGATATTCTCATAGAGTGTTATATGTATGTGAGTGTCACAGTGTTGTCAAGAGTAGTGGATTAAATTAAATTGTTTATCTGTCTGTTGTTGTGACTTACACTTCATCATACACATACCCTAGACACATAACGTAGTCATCACACTCTTCCAGAATAATTCTGACTGAGATATATAGATATGTGGTAGCAAGTAAGGTTATCTATAATACACTACTCTTAATAGATATAGATACCTTCACAGCTGATCTCAGTCAGTACACTAAGTCCCCTATAAATATTTATAACATCCCACTTCACCACATGGACCCCCGAGGGAAAGCGAAAGAGAGGCCGACCAAAAACAACTTGGCGGAGAACTGTGGACGCCGAGATGCAAAGAATGAACCAGAGTTGGGGCACTGTACGAAGGATGGCCGCCGACCGAGAAAAGTGGAATCAGTTTGTTGCTGCCCTACGCCACCAGGCGTGATGGCCACTGACTGCTTTGACGGTTGGCAGCTATGGATCAAAGAAGAAGAAGAGTTCGTTTGCTCTGGCCTGATTAAAATCACTAAACTGGCCCGATGTTAAAAATGGTTTGCTGACTGCTCCGTCAATCGTCGACTTCTGTGGTGAAGGCACGTCCCCGGCGTTGTTGCAGGAGTAACCGCTCCGAATGTCAAGGCAAGGATCGTCACAATCCATCTAGCCTAGGCCACAAGCTCTTGATACAAATACTCATAACAAGCGGGTACCACACACTTTGAGAAGAAACAAATGTCTCTGCTAAGTATCAGTTTCCTGACACTAGTCATGCGCCTTCCTGTTGTCATTTCCACTGACTCCGTTTGTTTTTTTTCCCTCATTTTTCCCCCTCATATTTTGCCCTCATTGAGCATCAATGTTAAACCCATTGGATTGGAAGAAAAAGCATAGTTAAACCCAGTTAATTTGTTGAAAAATTATGGCAGGATAGCGGAAAACGACTCTTGCTTGATTTAAACATGTTAAAAAAAATAAAATATATATATATATATATATAGCCTATGAACTTATTAAAATGTGAATATAATAAATGTGTAGACCATGATGTCATCATTATACACTCCATGCTCCACCTGGTGCCTGGGGTTATCTCTCCCTGTGAGAGAACCTGCACGAATCAGTCACTAGCTCTTGCAGTTGTGTCTCATGAATCCTGTCATTTTATATGCTGAGGTTTCCAGCCTGGACATGCACCTGGACATGCACCAGCAAGTTAAACATGTCAAATGCAAAATATACAATGATAAAATGTATACTGTACAGTACTTTGCCAAAAAAAAAAATGGCAGTCATATTGCTCAACTAAATATGCTGAAAATCTAATTAAATATGCATGTTCTGCCCCAAATTTGCACTCCACTTAAGTGAGCAAACACTACCAAAAGTAAAAAAAAAAAAATTAGCGTAGAGTACAGTCCCTTGATAATAGAGCAGACGACAATTTCTAATGCTAGTGGCAGAAAATGGATACAAAGACAAAGTGTATGTTAATTTTACAGCTTTGGAATGAAGGAAATCAAACATGTTCCAACATTTCTAAAACCTTGAACATTCCTGAGCGGACTGTCTACAGAGTTGTGAGTAAATTGAAAGCAGGTAATGGAATCGAGCGAAAAGAAGGTAGTGGGAGGCCAAGAATTTTGGACACAAAGGACCATCGGCGTCTCGCCCAAATCGTTCGGGCTGGGCCAATGAAGAGTGTAGAAAACATACGGCAGCGCATGATCGAGTTGGGAAGCCCAGAGGTATCTAATGCCACTGTCAACCGGGAGCTACACAGGATGAATTACACAAAAAAGCGGGTAATTTCGTCACCATTGCTCACAGAGACTCACAAACAGATGCGCTTGAACTGGTGCCACGAAAACAAAAATTTGTCATGGGACAATGTGATTTTTTCAGATGAATGTTCTGTTTGGTCTTATCCTGCTCAAATGAATATTTGGCCGAACGACTCTGTAACGCCTGTGTACCAGCGACCGAAACATACCCAGAAATTCCATCTTTGGAGAGGGGTGTCAGCAAGAGGTGCCACCCCACTGTGTGTTTTCACAGGAATTCTCACGAAAGAAAGGTACATCGACATACTAGAGGGACACCTTCTGCCATTTATGCAGGTCATGTACCCCGATGGGTGCACATTTCACCATGACAATGACCCAAAGCATACAGCTCATACCACCAAAGCATGGCTGCAAGAGAAGAATGTGATAGTGCTGAAGTGGCCCAGCAACAGTCCCGACCTAAACCCAATTGAAAACGTTTGGGCACTACTCAAGAATCATTTTAAAAAGAGTGGACTCAGAGACGTTGAACAATTGAAGAAGGAAGCTGAAAAATACTGGGACAGTCTGACTCACAATTACCTACAAACACTTGTGGGAAGTATGCCTCGCCACATCCAGGCTTGCCTTGCTGGAGAAGGCAACATTATATTGTACTGAAACCACTGTTAATAGATAGGGGAGATACCAATCTTCCTCTGGACATACAGTTTTTATTATTATTTGCTTCTATGAGTGTGCTGCGCTGCGAAAATATGACTGCCATTTTTTTTGCAAAGTACTGTATGTTAGAACTTACCTCGTATAGGGTGAGAATTTACAGACTTCTTGCACAGGGAAACTTTGCGAATAATGTCGGGCCACTGGTTATGAGGCCATCTTACAGGTAGTCAAAGTATTACTTTAATTATAATCCCAATACCACTCTGTATGTAGGTTCCTAGGACTCCTGGCTTCCAGTATTTATAAAGCGAGTTTTCTTTCTGTCTAATATGAGAAGATCCTCGAATACTTTGTCCGGTCCTTTATGTTGGAATCATGTGTCTATTCGTTTTCCTGGCTTGTCTGAACTGTCTTCTTCACGAGATGGAAATACAGTGCCGGAGTCTACATTTGTGCTACATTATAAGGGACTTTTCGCCCACACTTCCAGCTTCCAACGTGGGGGAAAGTCTCCAATCAGAAGTAGTATATTTTAATATTTGTCATCTAGACCAAGCATATTTGAATGTCTGACTAAAGTATAGGTCTTCTCCACCCCCCCCCCCCCCCCCCCCCCAACCCCCTCCCGCTTTGATTAAAACAGCAATTGAGACATTGAACTTTATTTCAAACAACGTGTCCTTTGAAAAGTTCTTCAGAAATCTTGTTGTTGGTCGTTTTAAAACCTGATTACAAGTAACGCAAGAAAGAAAACAGCACTGATCTTAAAGGCGACGAACTAGCACGGACTACGGCTTATGGGAAAGAGGGAAAGCTGGTGGAGGAGATGCGGAAGGCGAAATTGGAAATACTGGTAATAACGGAAACGAAGAAAAGGGTAAACGGAGTTATGGATCTTGATGGCGACATACTGCTCTACAGTGGAGTCCTCACAACCGAAAGAGCTAAAAGGGGTGTGGGTTGTATTGTGACTAGAAACCAAAAAAGATAGCATCAAGGGATGGAACTTTATCTCGTAGCGCATTATGGTGCTAGAGCTAAAAGAAGGAGAAACCATAGTCAACCTTGTCATTGTTTATGAGCCAAATGAAGATGAGCGAGCAGATGCCAAAGAAGAATTCTTCGAGCTGCTTCAAAAGACAGTGGACGACTGCCTGGATGAAATTCTCCTCCTCGGAGATTTCAATGCCAGAGTTGGAAATGACTGTGCTAGATAGGGTGGAGTTATCGAAAGGTATGGAGAAGATACACTAAATGACAATGGAAAGCGTCTCCTTAGATTCTGGACTGAGTGAAACCTGTCAATACGAACACAAAATTACCCCATAAGCGCATACATACATACATCAGATATGAACCAACAAAGAATGAGAAATCAGTGATCGACTTTGTCATTGTTAGGAACATCTTATTCAAGTATGTGCAGGATACTAGAGTCTGGAGAGGGCCAGAGATTGGAAGTGATCACTACCTGCTGACAGTTAAAAGAACAACTGAAAGAATTGCTCGGCCTAGGCATTGCCCACTATCAGGCAAGAAGCTAAGTAACCGGACAGGACAGATGAGCGTTAAGACCTACAAGTTAAGAGAGCCAGAGGTTAAGACCTGGTATCAGGGGCTTATTGCTATAGCAGTGGGAAATATAGAAGAACGACCTGATGACCTGGAAGCCCTCTGGCTTAAATTCAAGGACATCATATACACAGCTGCAGCAGAAGCATGTGGTTAAGTCCGACTTGGGAAGAATGGAAAGAAAACACCTTGGTGTACAGAGAAAGTTAAAGATAAAAAAAGAAAGGAGAAAAGGCATGGAAACAATACTTAGAAGCTAAAAACACAGCAGGAAAAAACAGAGAAATATAGAGAATATGTGAGAACAGAAGCAAAGAACAAGGTGCTAGCAGCAAAGCAGAAATCCTGGGAAGAATTTAGAGAAAAGCTAGAAAAAGATGCGCAAGAAGACCAGAAATTATTCTATAAGACCCTAAAGAACACGAGGAAGGAAAAACAATGCCCTCTTTAATTTATAAAGGACAAGCAGGCAAATTGCTTACTGCCCCGAAGCAAGTAATGGAAAGATTGAAAGAATATTTATCAGAACTCCTTGATGGTGAGCAAGGTCAAGAATCAGGAATGATAACCACTAGCACAGAAGAGAAAACCAGTGGTGGTGAAGATGACATAAAGATGGAAGAACTGAAGGCAGCACTGGAGAAAATCGAGATGGGCAAAGCAGAAGGACATGGTGGTATAACACCATAAATGGTTAAGTACATGGGAGCAGCAGGCGACCTATTACTTCTGAGGGTCCTACAGGCAGCTTGGCGCCATAAGACCATACCAAAGGATTGGGAGTTTGCCATCATTAACACTGATTTTAAAAAAGGTTGACAGTCGAGAATGTGGAAATCAAAGAGGCATAACTCTTCTCAGCGTCCCTGGTAAAATCTACTCTACAATCCTGGAGCAGAGACTCAGACGCCTAGCTGGGCCACAAATGGATGAGGTCCACTGTGACTTCCGAGCAAACCGAAGTACTCAAGACCTTATCTTCACATTTAGACAGCTGAGTGAAAAGACCATTGAGTATAAAGTGAGATGCATCTTTGTTTCTCGGATCAGGAAAAGACGCTTGACAAGGTCCCCTGAAGCAAACTTTGGGACTGTTTGACAAGGAAGAACATTCCAGCACCTCTGATCTATGCTAAACAGAGTTTCTTGCAGAAATTGTGTGAGGACGGCGAACCATAAGCCAGAAGAGTCCAAGACCACCACTAGTATAAGACAGGATGATATTTTGTCACCTTATCTTGTCATACTTCTCATGGACGATGTCATCAAAGCATGTAAGGAGAGGACAAGAAAATATTCAGTGAGGTACTGGAAGATGAGACAGGTCTGTATATCCGAGCTGGCATTTGCTGATGATGTTGCCCTTATTGCTAAATCAGTGTCACATCTTTAATCCAATCTGCAAGTCTAGAAGGAAGAGCTAGAGAAGAGAGAGATGGTCATCAGCAGCTCCAACGCAAAAACCATGGTGATATCACGAGAGGAATGAAGGCAGCAGATGAGGCTGGAAGAATAGGTCCTGGAGCAGATGAACCACTTTCAATACCTCGGAGCTGTCATAAACTGGAAGGAAGGCATCTAAGAAGAGTTGGCTACCCGAAGAGCACCTGCTAGGAGACTTTTTCATGTCATAAATCGAGGATTCTTAGCAAAAGAGAAGTTGGCAAGAATACAAAGATGGCTGCATACCGCTCCACATATGTTCCAGTATTGACTTATAGATGTGAGTCATGGGCAAGGACTAAAACCCACAAAAGCCAGCTCCAAACCTCAGAAATGAGATATCTGAGGAAGGTGGTTGAAGTAACAAGAAGAGACATGGTCCGCAACCAAACAGTAACGCAAGGCCTCCAATGCCAGCCCCTGCAGACCCGAGTAGAACAATCCCAACTACGCTGGTTCGGTCATGTCTGCAGAATGGTAGAAGATTGTCTACACGACAGTTATAATAAACTAAGAGCCAGGGATCCAGACCTCCAGGACGACCCAAAGTCCGATGGGAGAACAACATTAGATAATCTCTGAAGGACCGAGGATTAGATTAGAACCAGACCAGGAGGAAGACAGCAGGTATGATAAAATGGCACTCTCTCTCTGGCAAATCTCTACAGCCCATGGTAGAAGAGGAACGACTAAGTAAGTAAGTTGTTTGTTTTAATGATCAGCGCTCAAAAGTTGCTGTTGCTGGTGTGGGAAAGTTAAGTGGATATTAAATTAACTGGCACACTTTTTGGCGTTGCCTCAGTGATAACATGCTAGTCATTTATAAACAGAATGAATTGGTTCATTTCTAAAATATGTTACCGCTGATTTGTGTAAGAACTGTACCAGACACACAGACGCGCGTGCACGCAAACACAATGTCAGACCCTATCAGCTGTATAATATGACCATATATCTCTAGGATCATTCTAGTAAGGGTTGTAGGAGAATTCCAGTGAGGGAGAATGGAAGAATCCTAATGAGGGTTGATGGGAGAATTATTGTTAGGATGATGGGACACATTTTTTGAGGGAGAATGGGACACATTTTGTGAGGAAGAATGGAAATATATACACTTTTGTTTTCTAAACTTATAATAGTTGTATTCTGGTGTCATTTGTTGACCTTCTTTCAGCCCCCTGATCTGACCTGTGGCTGTAAGCATCATGTGTTATTATAGCAATGTTGTAACTCTGTATGACCGCATGTTCAGTCTGCCGAATAGTCATACATCTATTTTTATACCCACACCAGTCTAATTGTATGTCCCTGATAGTTAATGTGATTAGTAACGTACAGAACATAGCTTCTATGGTGCTTGTAGCTTGATTGACATCTGCGTTGTGAGCGACACAAATTTCCAAAATGAGTGTGTGTGGAGGGTTGTTTACTCGCTCGTATTTTCACGACATGTGACAATGAATTTTAAATTGACCTAGATGGGGGTGACAGTTTCTGACTCATCATCGTGTGACCGGGTTTATTTCAGTTTCCATTCGTGTTTTTACCTCTTCCAACGTTTAAATGTGTACTCTCAATTGTAGGCACTGCCCCGTGAACACTTGAAAGTGTTGAGTTCCGTACCTTCAAGCTGAGCAGATCTAACGACCGCAAAGCTTCACTTTGATTATCATCTCGCTTGCTTTGATGCAGTAGTGGTTTACACTTAAATAAGATGTGTGCCTGTGAAAGCGGTAAAATGTCGGCGGATGTGATACAGACACAAGGAAAAAGTACAGTTTATGGACCACTTTTAATATTGTTACCAAATTCAGCGAAACGCAGACAATAATATTATATTGCACACAATAATATAGGATGGCCAGTTATCAATAATTCGGCATATCCTTCACACAAAAATGTAAAATCTGTGAACGAGATGAAGACTGGTTTAGTTTGTTTTTAACAGCCATTATTGCACACGGACAACTCCAGCAGTGCTCCGATCTTCTCCTTTAGATCACAAGGAGGATCTCAGCACAGTGCAAGATATCTGTAGCACCAGCGAGGATCCCAATGTTTGTATACAGAAGTCACATATTCTATAAATATTTTTGTGGTCGGCAGATTTCCTAATTGTGGCGGGTTGTCTTCTCTCCTCGGCAGTAGTGGTCAACTATTGGCCAGACTCAAGTAAAAGGAATGAGGTTTTACAAAGGCTGCTACCATTGGTCAAGATTACTGTTGACAGAGATATAAATAGACCAATGGTGGCTTCAGGGACGTCTCACAAGAACTTTTAGAATGGCAAGAATAACAACTGTCTCATCTAAGTTTGTTATAAACTTCGTATTCTCTGCCCACTTCTGTGAGAAAATATATGTTTTGACTCGTATTTTATGAACCACTAGCTGAAGGCGATTCAGCAAAATATTAATTTAATAAATCTTAATATATAGATATGTATTTTTTATGAGTCATAAGGGTGCAGACATCAAATTCAGTCATTAATTAATATACTCAACTCTAGATTTATGTTTACGTAAATAACAAGAGGTTTATTTAAGAAATATTGTTAAAACAAAGGTAAAGAATAAAAATTGATAAATCAGTAAACAGTTAAATTATTTAGTCTCTGGTCTTTATAGAATTTGTCATCAATGGACGTTAGAAATGGAAGGTGACAATTTTATAAAAGAAGTCCCTTCTCTGAGGCCGTAAGTTTTGACTTAGCTTTGCAGATGTATGCGGTGAGTTATCTCTGCATGATGGTTTTCAGTGTAGTCAAGAGTGTTCCTTCATTCAGGAGTCGAGTGGTTTGGTAGCAGTACGTCCCTGGCGGTGCCGGAGTGCTTGCTCAGGTTGCCTCTTCAAGTGGCCTCCAGATTAATCTGTTATAGGTGCCGAGCGTCTATTTCTGGCAACTGGTACAAAAAACTGAGAGAAAACAAATGCTTTTCTTGAGTATCATGCCTCCTGATGTGCGCATCAGGTGACCTTCGCTTCCATCCATCTTTCGTCTTCCTCCGAATTTTACCTGATTCTTCCGAGCAGTAAATCTCAACACATCGCGTCGCGAATGAAAGTGTTTTAGGAGAGCGGAAAAATGCTATATATATATATATATATATATATATATATATATATATATATATATATATATATATATATATATATATATATATATATATATATATATATATATATATATATATATATATATATATATATATATATATATATATATATATAACTTACTTAGTCGTTCCCCTTCTATCGTGAGGTGTAGAGGTTTGGAAGAGAGAGCGCCAGACTATCCTATCGGCTGTCTTCCTCCTGGCCTGGTTCCATTCTAGTCCTCGGTCCTTTAAAGATTGTCTAATGTTGTCCTCCCAGAGGACTCTGGGTCGTCCTGGAGGTCTGAATCCCTGGCTCTTAGTTTCCCATGCTTGTCGTGGTAGCTGATCTTCTCCCATTCTGCAGACATGGCCAAAACATATTAGGTAGGACTGTTCTACTTGGGTCTGCAGGGGTTGAGTTTTTAGGCCTTGACGTATCGTCTGGTTGCGGACCATGTCTCTTCTTGGTACTTTAACCACCTTCCTCAGATACCTCATTTTTTAGGTTTGGATCTAGCTTTTGTGGGTTGTAGTTATTGCCTAAGACTCGCACCCATACGTCAAGACTGAGACATAGGTGGAGCGGTATACAGCCATCTTCGTTTTCTTACCAACTTCTCTTTTGCTGAGGAATCCCCGATTTATGGCCTGAAAAAGTCTCCCAGCTGCTGCTCTTCGGGTAGCCAACTCGTCTTAGATGCCTTCATTCCGGTCTATGACAGCTCCGATGTATTTAAAGTCGTTGACCTGCTCCAGGACCCGTTCTCCCAGCTTAATCTGATGCCTTCTTTCCTCTCGTGATATCACTATGGTTTTTGTTTTATAGTTGCTTATGCCTGTCGTGGAATATTCTAATCCACATATATAAATTATCAAGTAAATATAAAGCCTAATAAATACATATAATAAATAAAGGAAGAAGAATGGTAAAGAACAGTGCTGTCACAATGACTGTACTCGAAATCCCCTTGTTTTCTACTGCGTATGCAAATTGTAACGTTTCACGTTGATATTAAAGGCCTTCTGCAACATACACGCGTTTCCCAAACACACAATAAAATGTGCTGCCTTTCTAAGAAAAACCTTGAAATATGCAAGTTGACCTAAATTTTAAATTCCATTCATGTCTTTTTCTACACTATGTTACCAAGATCAAAAGACAGATGGACAAAAGGATAGCGAGAAGGGAGAGGCAGAAAGCCGAACACTAAACACGCTTCGCGCGATACACAAATGCTGCCATCACGCGTGTAAGACTACATGCACTAACTTTTTTTCAGACGGACAGTGATAAAATACATTACCCATCCCAGAGTTAGGTTTATAAATCCTGAAAAACTCTTATTAGAAAAGATAACAATAGATGGGTTTACGGTTGAAAACATAACAGTACCCAGACAGCACATCTTCGAAACAGGAGGTAGAAAATACATATTTTGAGCGCAGCCACGTAGCTCTTTTAAATTTGGATATTTGGGTTCCTTAGGGCTTGCTGACAAAGAATATGTAAAACGTTACGCAAATAGTCCAGGAATTAATAAATTATACCCAAAATAAAATAGTGGGGATGCCTGACAGCATGGAATCATTTCTGCTCATAAAATTTTTTTATAACGTGTTTGAAAAAAATCTTACGTTACAGAATTAGCCTACCATGTAAACTCCAAATTGATTGGAGCGCAACAAATGAAAGACTAACCACGATTGGTCGGGCTATAAATACTATCTTTCGTTGTTAGGGGAGATGTGAAAAGGTAACATTTTTTCAAACACTTGTCGAAACGTGGCCTCATTGGCTAGACTCGCTGATATACTCACTTAGGAGCGTTAGTTCGAGACCACTAGTGCAAATAATCTTGATAAAGCAACAGTGCGTTGAAACCAGCTCATATTTGTGTTAAATAAAAGCCTGGAACATAAGCAGATGGGAATTTGTGCCAGTAATTGTGCCAGAATTCATTGCTAATCAACGTATCTGTGTTTATTTCCATGAAATTGTGGTAAGCTTGAACCATTCAGTATCTTTTAATGAAAATTGAATGTAAATTGTTAATTTATGCCTGTATATATATGTGTAGTTCAGTGGCAAACAGGAGATAAAGCCTATAATGCTCCAGCCTGAACAGAGGGTGTCGGAGGGAAGTAAAACGGCATGGAATGGCCAAATAGTACACTGACACCTGGATGATTGATTAGACAGAAATAATGCTGGAAGTGCAGAGGCGTGGTAACCATTAAGGAGGTAAATACTGGTATAAAGTATTTCAGATGAAGCTGACAGTTGGCCTAACGCTCTGAACTCAATGTTTGTGCTGTATTGTGCTCAGTGTAAAAAGAGAGTATAAATTAGTTATGAAGTAGAAGGTACATCCTTCTTGATTTCAGGGACCGTGGTCTTGATGGTACTGAGCAGCACCTGGTCAGAGCTTTGCTGAATCCAGAGTCGGACAGCATACTCCTTGGTCTTTTTAGCTATCAGTGAGGTGTCTCCAGAGCCCAGGGGAGAATTCGAGCAGAGGAGTCCTTTCCTGCCACCATCACGCAAGATAAGCTGATTTGGCCAGCTGAGCTCAACATTATGTCCCCTCATCTTGAAATGACTTTGTAAAAATAACATTCAGAGGGGAATTTGATACACTCCGTTGTTTCGAGACAGTCGGCTCAATTAATTATACTGTGTCGAAACAGTGTGTCGAAACAGTGTGTCGACACAATTGCCCGTATAATAGGGGAGAAAGAAGTCTCTTATAGACAGTACCGGGGCGGGTATACATGAATTGTGTGAGACAATTTTCTCAGTTTTTACTGTCGTGTGTGAAAATCTATGTCGTTTCGTGTGACTACAATTCAATATTTTTACACAAGTCTTCATTATGATGAAATAAAACGTAGATATGATGATAGCTGCAGTATATGGGAAAATAATAAAAAAAAAACAACAATAATAATAACAACAGTAATAATAACACATGATATCAAACTAGAGTAAGCTAGTTTTGGTAGACAATGATTCAAATCCACACCGAGTAGGCCTACACAGATATCAGCAGAACTAATAAAGTGTCCATTACATTTATACGAACACACGGACACTTTCAACTTTAACATAGCGCCTAAAACATTGACAACTGCAGCACTGACACAATTTCCAGTGTCTATAACTTCTCAGCAAAAATAATATCACTTGTAAAATCAAGTCATCATAACACATCCCTGAAAAATATGACATGTTTGATATTCCATACTAATGTTCCGAACGGTTTATTCAAATTTTACAAAGGCCCACGGAAAGTGATACAGTGTGTCTCTTTGCAAAACAGCGAGGCAGAAACGAACTGAAACTGTGTCCATGTGTCGGACTCGGTGCATTGTTTGACTCATACACACAGTAGCCATCTCTACTCTGCAAAACAGCGAGGCAGACACGAACCGATACAGTATCGACACGGCAAGAAGGCTCAGTATCGAAGCGTTCGGGTACGAAACTGTGTCGAACCATTGTTTCGAAACATACACACAGTAGCCATCTCTACTAGACACATAACGTAGTCATCACACTATTCCAGAATAATTCTGACTGAGATATATAGATATGTGGTAGCAAGTAAGGTTATCTATAATACACTACTCTTAATAGATATAGATACCTTCACAGCTGATCTCAGTCAGTACACTAAGTCCCCTATAAATATTTATAACATCCCACTTCACCACATATATTGGGGTCTCGCTCTTGGGATTTTGAATCTTTCCCTATTAAAAATATTGGGGGTAATTCAATTCAGGGAATATAAGAATTAAAAGGTATCCTTGGGTGGAATTAAATAAGGTTGAGCTCACGGTGCCTGTGTTGTCCATTAGATATATTTAGAGATTAAATTGTTGGTTAGACATTGTAGAAATTTACCTGATAGACAATGGCGGACCTGGCCAAGTTTCGATCTGCTGCTGTTCAGACTGCAAAAGAGTTAGGATTAGATGGGCAAGTTATGGTTGCCTATGTCACGACGGAATGTGACAAATTTATTGAACGCGAAGAAAGAAGATTAGAAAAAGAGGCCGAAAGAAAGTTAGAGGCTGAGACTAAGAGGTTGCAAGCTGAGGCTGAGACTAAGAGGTTACAGTTTGAGGCTGAGGCTGAGACTAAGAGGTTGCAGATTGAGGCTGACAAAGAGGCTAAGAAATTGGAAGCAGAAAGAGAAGAGAAGAAAGTAGCTGCAGAAGAAAGAAGATTGACTGCAGAGAGGGAAGCAGAAAAGGAGGAGAAGAGATTACAAAGGGAACATGAGTTACGACTAAGGGAGTTTGAGTTTCAAGGCCATGCTCCTGAAAATGGTGCCAGTCCCTTTGCCTCTGATGCTACGGTTACTCAGGGAGCCTCAACCTCAGCTATGAACTTTCATGTAGATCATTTTGTTGAGAAAGACGATGATATTGAGAGCTATATAAATAGATATGAACTATTAGCTACCACGTATGGGTTAGAGAGAGAAAGGTGGAGCTTAAAGTTATCTCAGGGACTTCGTGGGGCAGCTTATGAAGTTTTTGCAAAAATGAGCAGAGGTGATCAGGAAAATTATGACATGCTAAAGCAGGCTCTTTTGTTAAGGTATGAAAAGAATGCAGAATTTTATAGGAAAAAATTTAGGAATGCTAAACTACTGTCAGGTGAAACCTATCACCAGTTCTCTGCACGAATAGAGACATACTTGGAGAAATGGACTTCTCTGGGGAAAACCCAAGACCTTAAGGAAATGGTCCTTATAGAGCAATTAAGAGAGTCCATGGCTCCAGACCTGAGAAAGTTTCTCATGGAACAAGGTGCAGAGAGGCTGGGTGAGTTGCTAAATGTTGCTGAAAGGTATCAAGCAGCTCAAGCAGAGGTAACAGGTAATAAAAAGAAACAAGTGGATAACTTTAGGGCACCACAGAACTTTAATAAATTTGATCCTAGGGATCAAAATAAAGGTAAGCACCAATTTGATAGGCCACGGTATGAAAATAAAAATAAATTCCCACAATTCGATGAAAGGAAATATGATGAAAGAAAATCTTTCAACCAAGGAAAAAGGTGGTGTAAAAATTGTCAGATGGACAATCATGACACTGACCGTTGCAGAAGGAAACCTGTGTATATGGCAACCCTTCAGGTCAGGTCGACCTCAAGACAGGAGGAGGATATTATGTTAGATACCACTCCAGAAGAGATGAGGAAGGCACAGGCTGGGGATAAAACACTCAAGCCTTGTTTCAGAAAATTGTCAACTTATCATACAACTCCAGGCAAGGGAGATTTTTACATGAAAAACAAGTTGATGTATAGGAAGACTGGAGCTAGATCCAAAGGTCACGGACAGCTGGTTCTTCCTAAAAGATATAGGGCAGACTTAATAAGGAGCCTACATGTGAAACCAGATGGGGACCATGAGAAAATAGGTACCATCATTCAAAAGGTGGCTCACAATTATTATTGGCCCAAAGCAAGATGGGACATTGAGAATTTTGTAGAAAGGTGTAGCATAGCACATGAGGGAACACCCACAAGTGGGAACATGGATCAGGACCTGGACACGCCATGGGGCAAAATCAGGCCTGACAATAAAAGGAAAAATAAATTTGATAAAGTGGACCAAATGGAATGGGAAGCCCCTTTTCACGGACAAGCTTCACTTAACTGTTTTACAATGGCCACTATGCGGAGAGTGCAAAAAGATGTCTTACCCCAGGATAAGCCGAAAATCCCTCAATCGGACTTAAACAAACTGGAGGAAGAAGATGTAGAGAGGAAATCTCTCATCAAGAATTTTAAGTGGGGAGAAAGCCCCAAAAGAAAAATTGGTTATAGCTTTGTTAAGAACGTGGACTGATGAAAAGGCAGAGGAAAACATTACATCTTCATACCAATATGTGAATGAGCTGACCACTCGGTTAAAAACTGGCTGGAAACTTGCCAATGAAAATTTGAAACAAGCCAGGAAGAAACATGCTGCCTATTATAACAGGAAGGCGAAAGACAGAAATTTGGCTGTGGGAGAGAAAGTACTGCTTCTTTTGCCTGGGAGTCAGAATAAGTTACAAATTGGATGGCAGGGTCCATATACAGTTCTAGAGAAGGTGTCTAGAACAAATTATAAGATAGATAAGAAGGTGAAAGAAAAAATCTATCATGTGAATCTCCTGAAGAAATATTTGGAAAGAGAACATCAGGAAGAGACACACTTGTTGACCTTGTCCATCGCCATGGAGATGAAAAAGGAACCACTTTCATCATTTGAATATCCATTACACCCCTGTGAGACAGCAGCACAGGTGAAAATCAGTACACATTTAACGAAAACTCAGAAAGAGAGAGTGCAACAGGTTCTAAATAATCATGCAGAGGTGTTAACAGACCGACCAGGGCATACAAACCTATTGGAATATGATATGAAACTAATAGACTCCACACCTGTCTGTATGAAACCATATTCGATTCCGTTTGCTAAGGAGAAAGCTTTGAAGGAAGAGATAGACTATCTATTGAAGGAAGGAATTATTTCGCACAGTGAATCTTCGTATAGTTCCGGTGTTGTACTCTTAAAGAAGCCCTCTGGAGAACATAGACTCTGTATAGATTACAGGAGACTGAATGCTATTACAGAAGGACAGGTGGATCCATTGCCGGATACAAATCAGCTGTTTGCCAGACTAAATAAAGCTAAATATTTCTCAAAAGTGGATCTGAGTAAAGGATACTATCAGATTCCAGTAAAGCCTGAGGTTAGACCATACCTAGCTTTTAGTACCTCAGAAGGACACTATGAGTTTAATAGATTGCCATTTGGATTGAAGAATGCGCCTAGTGTCTTCTCTAGAATGATGAGAAAATTATTGGATCCTCTGAATAATCCCTGTATAACAAATTTTATGGATGATATCCTTATAGCAACAGAAACATTTGAGGAACACATTGACTCTCTGAACATGCTGTTTGATCGACTTAGGGAGGCAAATTTAACAGCCCGACCAACCAAATGTTGCGTTGGATGTAAAGAATTGGAATTTTTGGGACACACAGTTTATCAGGGAAACATGACCCCTGACCCAAAGAATTTAGAGAAACTACAGAAAGCCCCGAGACCACAAACCAAGAAGGACGTGAGATCCTTTGTCTCATTATGTGGTTTCTACCAGAAGTATATCAAAAACTTTAATTCCATATGTGCACCGTTAACTGAATTGACACGTAAAGGACCTCCAGATCGCATTACATGGACACCACAATGTGAAATGACTTACCAAGAATTGAAGGAAAAGCTCACAAGTAAACCCATTTTGAAATTACCTGACTTAAGTCAAGAATTCATAGTAAGGACGGATGCAAGTAATATTGGGTTAGGTGCAACTCTACTACAGAAATCAGATGCATTGGATGGGGAATTAAGCCCAGTGGCATATGCTAGCAGAAAATTGAATAAAGCCGAAATCAATTACTCAACTAGCGAAAAGGAATGTCTTGCAGTAATATGGGCAATAAAGAAATTCAATATTTATCTGTATGGGAAGGCATTTAAGTTGCAAACAGACCACAAACCGTTATCGTTTCTAGCACAGGCTAAGCATGAGAACTCTAGGTTACTCCGATGGTCTTTACTTCTGGCTCCATATAATTTTAGCATTGAGTATATATCTGGAAAAAACCAATTTGGGAGCGGATTTTTTAAGCCGCCATCCGTGTGATGAGAATCACCGTAAACCCCAGAAATAATAATAAATTTCTCTATGTGAATATAGAATAAAGGACTGACATATAATGTCTGTTTTAAGAGGGGAGGTGTCGTGGAATATTCTAATCCACATATATAAATTATCAAGTAAATATAAAGCCTAATAAATACATATAATAAATAAAGGAAGAAGAATGGTAAAGAACAGTGCTGTCACAATGACTGTACTCGAAATCCCCTTGTTTTCTACTGCGTATGCAAATTGTAACGTTTCACATTGATATTAAAGGCCTTCTGCAACATACACGCGTTTCCCAAACACACAATAAAATGTGCTGCCTTTCTAAGAAAAACCTTGAAATATGCAAGTTGACCTAAATTTTAAATTCCATTCATGTCTTTTTCTACACTATGTTACCAAGATCAAAAGACAGATGGACAAAAGGATAGCGAGAAGGGAGAGGCAGAAAGCCGAACACTAAACACGCTTCGCGCGATACACAAATGCTGCCATCACGCGTGTAAGACTACATGCACTAACTTTTTTTTCAGACGGACAGTGATAAAATACATTACCCATCCCAGAGTTAGGTTTATAAATCCTGAAAAACTCTTATTAGAAAAGATAACAATAGATGGGTTTACGGTTGAAAACATAACAGTACCCAGACAGCACATCTTCGAAACAGGAGGTAGAAAATACATATTTTGAACGCAGCCACGTAGCTCTTTTAAATTTGGATATTTGGGTTCCTTAGGGCTTGCTGACAAAGAATATGTAAAACGTTACGCAAATAGTCCAGGAATTAATAAATTATACCCAAAATAAAATAGTGGGGATGCCTGACAGCATGGAATCATTTCTGCTCATAAAATTTTTTTATAACGTGTTTGAAAAAAATCTTACGTTACAGAATTAGCCTACCATGTAAACTCCAAATTGATTGGAGCGCAACAAATGAAAGACTAACCACGATTGGTCGGGCTATAAATACTATCTTTCGTTGTTAGGGGAGATGTGAAAAGGTAACATTTTTTCAAACACTTGTCGAAACGTGGCCTCATTGGCTAGACTCGCTGATATACTCACTTAGGAGCGTTAGTTCGAGACCACTAGTGCAAATAATCTTGATAAAGCAACAGTGCGTTGAAACCAGCTCATATTTGTGTTAAATAAAAGCCTGGAACATAAGCAGATGGGAATTTGTGCCAGTAATTGTGCCAGAATTCATTGCTAATCAACGTATCTGTGTTTATTTCCATGAAATTGTGGTAAGCTTGAACCATTCAGTATCTTTTAATGAAAATTGAATGTAAATTGTTAATTTATGCCTGTATATATATGTGTAGTTCAGTGGCAAACAGGAGATAAAGCCTATAATGCTCCAGCCTGAACAGAGGGTGTCGGAGGGAAGTAAAACGGCATGGAATGGCCAAATAGTACACTGACACCTGGATGATTGATTAGACAGAAATAATGCTGGAAGTGCAGAGGCGTGGTAACCATTAAGGAGGTAAATACTGGTATAAAGTATTTCAGATGAAGCTGACAGTTGGCCTAACGCTCTGAACTCAATGTTTGTGCTGTATTGTGCTCAGTGTAAAAAGAGAGTATAAATTAGTTATGAAGTAGAAGGTACATCCTTCTTGATTTCAGGGACCGTGGTCTTGATGGTACTGAGCAGCACCTGGTCAGAGCTTTGCTGAATCCAGAGTCGGACAGCATACTCCTTGGTCTTTTTAGCTATCAGTGAGGTGTCTCCAGAGCCCAGGGGAGAATTCGAGCAGAGGAGTCCTTTCCTGCCACCATCACGCAAGATAAGCTGATTTGGCCAGCTGAGCTCAACATTATGTCCCCTCATCTTGAAATGACTTTGTAAAAAATAACATTCAGAGGGGAATTTAATTGTCTTAATATCAGGAACTGAGAACATCTCCAATACTAGTCCCAAAAGACAAACTATTGAAGTCATGATGACAAATACCAACAGAGCTTGAACAAAACAAAACCAGTATTACCTCATATTGCCACTACACAACTGACACACATAGAATATTTTAATAATATATGTCACTACAATATTCATATTGATAAAGTCTGTACATATACTTGTAATTAAAATTGATTGTGATTCCTGGTTCCTTTGTATTTGAATCAGGACACATATACCTTTATGATAACAATGAATACATATTGTTATTTGAAAAGTTATCAGTGACTCCTTAAGATATTCTCATAGAGTGTTATATGTATGTGAGTGTCACAGTGTTGTCAAGAGTAGTGGATTAAATTAAACTGTTTATCTGTCTGTTGTTGTGACTTACACTTCATCATACACATACCCTAGACACATAACGTAGTCATCACACTATTCCAGAATAATTCTGACTGAGATATATAGATATGTGGTAGCAAGTAAGGTTATCTATAATACACTACTCTTAATAGATATAGATACCTTCACAGCTGATCTCAGTCAGTACACTAAGTCCCCTATAAATATTTATAACATCCCACTTCACCACAATGCCTATCCCTCTATTCTCCAGCTCTTCCTTCCAGACTTGCAGGATGGATTGAAGATGTGCCTCTGATTTAGCAATCAGGCAACATCATCAGCAAATGCTAGATCTGAAATACAAACTTGTCTCATCTTCCAGTAACCCACTGAATACTTTCCTGTCCTCTCCTTACATACGTTGCTGACATCGTCCATGAGGAGTATGAAAAGATAAAGTGACGGGATATCACCTCGTCTTACACCAGTAGTGGTCATGAACTCTTCTGACTTATGGTTTGCCGTCCTCACATAATTTCTGCAAGACTTGTAGAAGCTCTGTATAGCCTGAATAAGAGGTGCTGGAATGTTCTTCCTTGTCAAACAGTCCCAAAGTTTGCTCCAGGGGACCTTGTCAAGCGTCTTTTCCTGATCCAACAAATAAAGATGCATCTCACTTTATACCCAAGGGCCTTTTCACTCAGCTGTCTGAATGTCTTGAGTACTTCGGTTTGCTCAGAAGCCACATTGAACCTCATCCATCTGTGGCTTAGCTAGGCGTCAGAGCTCCAGGATTCTAGAGTAGATTTTACCAGGGACACTGAGAAGGGATATGCTCTATGATTTCCACATTGTCGGTTGTTACCCTTTTTGAAAATCGGTGTTATGATGGCATTCTCCCAATCCTATTGTATTGTCTTATTGCACCAAGCTGCCTGTAGGACCCACATGAGTAATAGATCGCCTGCTGCCCACATGTACTTAACCATGTATGGTGTTATACCATCATGCCCTGCTGCTTTGCCCATCTTGATTTTCTCCTGTGCTGCCGTCAGTTCTTCCATTTTTATGCTATCTTCACCACCATTGGTTTCCTCTTCTGTGCTAGTGGTTATTTTTTATGTTTGACCTTGTTCACCATGAAGGAGCTCTGAGAAATATTCTTTCCATTGCTTCCTTTTGGACAGTAAGCAGTTTGTCTTGCTTGTCCTTTATAAATTTAGAAGGGCACTGTTTTTCCTTCTTCATGTTCTTTAGGGTCTTGTAAAACAATTTCTGATTTTCTTTAGCATCTTTTTTCTAGCTTTTCTCCAAATTCCTCCCAGGACTTCTGTTTTGATGCTAGCACCTTTTTCTTTGTTTCTCTTCTGAGTCTCACATATTCGCTACATTTCTCTGTTTTATCTGCTGTGTTTTTAGCTCGTAAGTATTGTTTCCATGCCTTTTCTCCTTTCTTTTTTCTGTAACTTCCTCTGTCCACTAAGGTGTCCTCTTTCCATTCTTCCCAAGTCGGACTTAACCACATGCTTCTTGCATGATTGTGGGCAATGCCTAGGCCGAGCAACTCTTTCAGTTGTTCTTTTAACTGTCAGCAGGTAGTGATCACTTCCAATCTCTGGCCCTCTCCAGACTCTAGTATCCCGCACATACTTGAATAAGATGTTCCTAACAGTGACATAGTCGATC